>JAGDQP010034860.1:5778-19877 GCA_022664845.1 Lepisma saccharinum | reverse complement strand
ATATATATATATATATATATATATATATATATATATATCTTCGGCTCTCCTCTCCCAACCCGTCTGGTCAGCGTGGGAGCAGTAGACCAACTCCTCCCTTCGGGGAGAGGCCTCATCCACTAGTGGATTGAATATGGCTGTGATTTATTATTATTATTATTATATATAAAAAGAAAATCGTGTAACACTTGTTACTATGGGCCAGCTACAAGGAGAGGTTTCAAGCTTAGACTCCATATGTACCATATTTACCCGACTGTAAGAGGACCCCGCATATAATGCTCCCCTTCGTTTGATGAGGTAAATTTTGTGAAAATTCTCAAGACCATTATCAAAAGAGTGTAATAGCAACTACAACTTTATTGGTGGGTAATGTATTGATGTTATATACAATATGGTATACGCCAGATAAGCTCAACAGGAAGCCAAGCTGACCCATTTTCGATATTTCTCGTAGATTTTGATTATCCTCAAACAAAGCGCATTACCTTCTGTCTTATCGAAATGTTTTTTTTTTCTATAGATTTTACTTGTCTTGTAATTAGCCCTCCCCTGTTCTCACACTGGAATTTTTAGTTAATCCAAGAGAAGAGAATTCAGGCGGGCGAAATTACAAAATGAAAAAGGTGGAAATGCAAAACATTTTTTTTTTTCTCCATTATTATGTTGCAGTTACGGCCGGAGATACATTCCGGACAATAAAGGGTTGCAAAGTCACATTTAAATGTCCAGGTTTTGAGAGTGCAGAAATTTAAATACTCGAGGTTAGGAATATGTGAGTACCCCCTATTTTTAGGAATATATCCATCCATTCAAATAGGCATGAGAATATAGGCATTTTTGAGACAAAAATTCGAAGAAGAAAAAACTTTCGTCTTATTGTTGGGTAAATACGGTTAGTCTGGGTAGGTCAAGTTTAGGCAAGGATCTTTGCAATCATGGCTTATATTTTCTTTTATTGTTTCGTCGTGCGACTTAAATCCAGTCAATGATGGCGATATATCAAAACATCCTGGAATGCTCCAACAATCGTCAGTAGTAAGCTATCTAGGATTTCGTCTGCTCTTACCCACTTGCCAGAGCATGATTTTTACGCTGCAGCTTCTAATACAAAAGTGCGTAGGATATCTGGGCCAAATCAAAAAAAAAAAAATTTTTTTTCATTCTTCTTTTTGTTTGCGTTCATTTGAATTGAATTTTATTTTAAGATCTTTAGGCAACTTAGGCTCAGGTCGTTTTGTGTTTATGCGTTGTATAGCGGTATGTTCTTTTTGAATGAGCCCAAAAATCAGTGTTTTTCATTCACACTTCTCCATAATGTTTCTTGTTAGAGATACAAGAGAATGACAAGGTTAATTAAGGCTGTAATTAAAGCTTTCTGGACAGAGCCGAGCATCGTGTCCTCGCAAACCATTTAGCTGAACTTTGGAGTTGCAGAGATAATTAGCGTGACTGAAAATTCGCATCCACGGAGGTCACTGTTTTTTTCCTTGTGCGCTTCTAAGTCAAAGAAACTCTTCGCAAAACTACCCTCCTATGCATTATTTTCGAGTAATAAAGTGGAAAGGTGGCAACATTGTAAAGTATGTAATACCTAATGAAACTATCTGTACGAGGTGAGACTATAGACTATTGATATACCTAATTTTATGTCTAGTCCAATACCTGGGGGGAGACTATTTTCATTCTTACATTTTGTTAAAATAAAATAATTATAGTAAAAAAACCTGTGAATATATTAAAATATATATATGAGCCGTTCACTTGCCTAACGAGCCAAGTCCATTTGAACAAATTTTACAGGAACGAACTTCCTGAGCTCATATCTGGAGTTTAATCCATCGCATTCATGATTTGCCAAGATAGATGGTGAGATTGAACCTTCAGTAGATTGAACGAGGTCTAAACCCGTTTGTCAGCCGAAAGTTTCCGATAGGCAATTGAAGGGCTCATATCATCCCACGGGGCTTTGAACTCGAGTCTGGAATTGGGTAGGGAAGTAGTCTATAACTACCATTACACAGCTGGAAAATATTTTACAGAGACCGGATACGTTTTATAGCATTGTCATTTTACCACTGTCAAAAAAATGTGCATCAGATGATGATCTGGGGAGGATATTTTGTATTGTAAAATTTGTTAAAGAATAACATTGGGTAATCTCCGTGAACGCGAATTTTGATTCACTCTATATGTATTAAGTTGTTGTTCAGAAATAAAATTACGAGGGTCATCCGAAAACTTTCTTTTTTAAACGTTTTTTTTTAACATATGAGAGTTGTATTTTAAACTCCGGTTAGCTGTGAGAAATAAAACAAGAGTATCACAAAATTGTTAGTACTGTATATACATAAGTTCCGTAAAAGTGCCCTGTAATCTAATAATTTACGGTCAGGAACATCGGATCAGCACTGGGGAGGCATGTGGACTCTAGTCCTGCTGCCGACTATTCTTATTAAGGTTTGCCAAGCAAATTCGGGTATGTTCCTCTTGATCCATCCATTAGGAACGGGATCTCTCATTTGTGATGGACTTACAAATAGATGCTGCAGCCCCAAGTGTGAATTCTCCACAAAACTCTATTCTGAACTTCTTCCCCTGACAGACCTTTCTCCCCGAGATCCTTCTTAACCCTATCCATCCATTTCCTCCTTGGCCTCCCTCTACCTCTCTTGCCCTTCACTTCCATTGCCGTCACTCTTCTGACTACATATCATTTGTTCTCCTAATTACATGTCCATACCACTGCAGTCTTCTTTCTTGTATCTTCCTAGATATCTCTACAACTTTGGTTGTACCTCTTACTCTCACATTTCTCACTCGGTCTCTTCTTGTTATCCCACACATCCAGCGTAAAATTCTAATTTCAGTGACATTTAATCTCTTGTGCTTTCTTTATTGGCCATGTTTCTGCTCTGTGCATCATTGCTGGTCTAACCACTGTTTTGTAAATCATCCCTTTATTCTTCACCGTGATTCTGCGGTCGCAGAGAACGCCAATTACTTTCTTCCAATTTCGCCATTCTCTTGCATTCTGTGTGTTATTTCCGAGTCCAAATCGCCATTTCCAGTAACAGTTGAGCCTAAATATTTAAAACTTTTCACTTTATTCAATCGTTCTTCTTGCAACATCACTTCTCCATTTTCTTCTCCGTTAAACTAAAGATACTCAGTTTTCTTTCTACTAATCTTTAGGCCCCTATCTTCCAGAGACTTCCTCCACTTTCCTTTCAAGTTCTGCCCTATTAGTATTGCGTAGTACAATATCATCGACAAACATCATACACCAGGGGGATTCATCTCTCACATCCTGAGTTATAACGTCTATGACAACGTTGAAGAGGTACGGGCTTAAGGCTGAACCCTGGTGTAATCCAACCATAACAGGGATTTGGCGTGTCAATCCCACACTACTTCTTACCTGAGTTCTAGCTCTTGTATACATATCTTGGATTATCCTTACATATTTCTCTGGCACTCTTTTCTTCCTCAATCATCTCCATACTTCCTGACGTGGTACTCTGTCGTAGGTCTTCTCCAAATCAATAAAGATCATATGCAGTCCTTTTTGCTCTTCCTGATGCTTTTCCATAGTTTGTCTTGTTGTAAAAGTTGCATCCGTTGTATTTTTTCCTGGCATAAATCCAAATTATTGTTGTTCTATTGATGTTTCTTCTCGTAATCTTCCTTCTATAATTTTCTCACAAATCTTAATCGTGTGTGTGTCATTAGCTTGATTCCTCTATAGTTTCCACAATCCTATATATCTTCCTTCTCTCTAAAAATTAGTACAATAACTCTCTCTCGCTGTACTGAGTTGGCATTTTTTCTTGTTCATAGATTTTTAGCATCCCATCCCATACAATATCTATACATTCTTGTCCCAAACTCTTCCACGCTTCTACTGGTATGCAATCAGGACCTGTAGGTTTTCCGGTCTTCATTTTCTTTACTGTTTTTTCTACTTCTTGGCTTATTCGTGGCGTTGGCCCAGGATTTGGCTTTCCGTCGCTAAGAACTTTTTTAGGGTTTTTTTTTCATTTAGGAGTGTTTCAAAATATTCGGTCCATCTCTCTTTAATCCTGCCTTCATCGGAAAGCACTAATCCTTGGCCATTCTTAATTTGCCTACTATGGGTAACATCCTTTCTTGCTTTGTTTCTGGTTTTTGCTAACCTGTATAGCTTCTTCACTCCACCTGGTGTTCAAGTTCATCATACAGTTCATCCCAGGCTTGCGCTTTTGCTCTAGCCAGTGCCATCTTTGAAGCTACATTTATCTTCTTCTGTCCCTGAAGCATCCCATATCGTTTTAGCTTTCATCTTCGCTTTAATAGCTTCTTGCATTTCCTCATTCCACCACCACGTGTCTTTTCGTGCAGGGGAGTCTTCTTTGCGCCCGTTAGCATGATCCTGTTCACATCCTCTTCTTTCAGATTTATTCTTTCGGTAACTTCTTCCCTGAACAGTTTTCTTAGTTTCTCTTCTTTAAGCCTCCACCATCTAATTTTGGGCTCTCCACTTCACGGCATCCTATTATTTCTACCTGCAAACTCCCAGTCCACAATCACCACTCTGTGTTTTAGGCCACACTTTCACCATTTATGACCTTGCAGTTCTTTATCTCCTTAAGACGTTGTCTTTGGCACAAGATGAAATCGATTTGACTTTCTTTTCTACTACTCTTGGATGATATCCTGATGATATGAAGTCATGATGAAACCAGTCTCAACACATTCCTAGCCCAGCTGAATCAGTTCCGTGTTTTCCAGTTCACTTGGTTCATTTGTAACAAAAGAGTCACATTTGTTGACGTAGACATCACTTTAGAAAACAACACCCTCAAAACCTACCAACTACATGCAATATTTATACTACTCAAGTTCCCATCCTTACTACACCAAGAAAGCGATTCCTTTCTCCCTTTCACTCAGAGGACAACGCTTGAATTCCATCACCTCTGCTACTGAAACTTACAACCAACGCCTCCTGGAAGCTGTAGTCAACCGTGGCTACCCACCTAACCTTGTAACCAAACAGATTCGCCGTGCATCCTCACACACCCAACCCACCGTCGCTCAACTCACAAGTCACTATATTTCGTGTATTCACACTTTTTCAAGTAGTGAGGAAGAGAGCGAAGTTCACGTGTTCACAAAGTACAAGTTTGAAGAGACAATGGCGACACGTAGCGGACAAAACATCAAAACTGGAGAGCAACTGACTGCTGTAGCGCGTAGATATCCGGAACTTGAAATAATAATGACTGTATAGCGTGTAAGTACAAGGTGGGAATGTGGATGGAAATGTGTTGAAAATGCAGAGGAAAAGGGGAGCTTAGAGTTATTGAAGGTTAAGGCCAGGTTTTATTTTCGTGCTCAAACCATGAATAAAGGCATTCTCCCACAGACGGCGTGTTGAGGTGCTGGTCGCAGGGGGTAAAATGTGGATTGTGGCAACCAGGAAAGATAGATCAAAATTGGTATTGTGGGACTCGGTGTGCAAGAAAACTGGGCATCCGGTTTGTTGATAGTACAGAAGTGACGATGGTTATTAATTCGAATGTTAAGAGCACAACTTGTTCCCCCACATAAAAGGCATCACAGAACTTGCAGGTTAGGATGTATATAACATTAGGGGTGTGGCATGTACCCTTGGGATTGAGGGTGTACTCACCATTAGCAGTATTGATAGTGATCTTGGGATAAGTGATGAAAATGGAGCAGACCTTACATCTGGGTCTCTGGCATGTCTGTGCGCCGGTTTGGTATGGTGGCAAGGAGGGATTCGTACGGACCAAGATGTTTCTGAGATTAGGTGGATGTTGGAAAACTAATCTAGGTTTGGTGGAGAATATTATTGATCGTGTCTGGGTCAGATTGGAGAATGTGGAAATTAGAGTGTAGGATTTATTTGACCTTGGTTAGTTTAGAATGGAACTGGGTGATTAGAGCCGGTGGGTTGGATTTTTTTGAGTGGGTTGAGTGTGAGAATGCACGGCGGATCTGTTTGGTTAGAAGGGTAGTCTCGGTTGACTAGAGCCTCCTGGAGGCGTTGGTTGTAAGTTTCAGCAGCAGAGGTGGTGGAATTCAGGCGTTGTCCTCTGAGGGCAATGGAGAAAGGAATCGCTTTCTTGGTGTGGTAGGGATGGGAACTTGAGTAGTGTAAATACTGCATGTGGTTGGTGGGTTTTATGTGAACGGAAGTGGTCAGAGTGTTGTTTTCTCAGGTGATGTCCGCGTCAAGGAATGTCACTCTTTTGTCGGAAATGGATCAGGTGAACTGGACAACACGGAATTGGTTCAGTTGTTCTAGGAATGTCTTGAGACTGGTTTCACCATGAGTCCATAGCATCATTATATCGTCCAAGAATCTTACCCAGAGTAGAGGGGTCAAAGGTTGAGTTTGCAGGAAATCATGTTCGAGTTTGCCCATAAACAGATTAGCATAAGAAGGTGCCATTCTCCTACCCATGGCTGTGGCTCGGATCTGAAGGTAGTGTTTGTCGTCAAAGGTGAAGTTGTTACATGCGAGAACTAGGTTGGCCAGGTTAAGAATTAAAGCTGTGGTTGGGCTATGAGGTTTAGGTCTCTGGTTAAGGAAGAATTCCATAGCTGCCAGGCCATGGACATGAGGAATGTTGGTATATAAGGAAGTAACATGTATGGTGCAAAGCAGTATGTCAGAAGGAAGAGGCGGTAATTTACGGATGATTTCTAAGAAGTGGTAGGTGTCGCGTATGTAGGCAGGTAGCGCTTGAACATGTGCTTGAAGGAAGGAGTCAACGAGAGCTGAAACGCGTTCAGTAGGGGAATTATAGCTGGCTACAATGGGTCTGCCTGGGTTACCTGGTTTGTGGATCTTCGGTAATAGGTTGGGGTACGTGGACTGTCCAGGATTATGTATTTTATGGACATTTCAGATTACCGCTAATGGTCCTCGTGAGGGCATATCTGAAATGCCCATAAAATACCTAATCCTGGACAGTCCACGTACCCCAACCTTTTACCTATTACCGAAGTCCCACCAGGCGAATGTTGGATTGGTATCTAAACTCCTAGCTCCCGGAAGAGTGCTTGCCAAGAAACGTCATCCCGCGGACGTGACGGACCGTCACAGCAATCTGTTAAGCTCATAAAAACAAATAAAAAAGTTTATTCCTTTACCAAGTGTTTTGTGGGAGGTCTAATCTGGCTTGGGATAAATTGTTTTAGGTTGTGACTGATGTTAGTACTAGTAATATGTTATAGACTGATGTTCGTCTATAATGGTCCATTTTGTGTGCATTTATGTGGATCACGTGGTTGAACTGTTCTCAGAATAAATCACACTGGCATGCAACCATTTGCTGTAGATACTCTTTATATCTTCAGATTTTATGTCCCGGGCTAATCACAGAAATCATGTGTGATATGACCTGGTCATGTCAAATTGTAAATATATAGAGCATTTCGAAATTCGTGAAAATAGATTTTTTTTTGTATGTCTAATTAGTTTATAATTATTACACATTTTTCTTTTTGAGCAGTTTTAATATGTAATATTTTAGGTTATTTTGAGTTCACCAGACCAGGGTCAATTCCTTGCAAAAGCATTTCCCGTATTATTATTCTTGTCGAATATATCTAGTGTAAAATGGTCGAAATTGGGCTATAGATTGAAATCTTTAAATAAATAGTAATTAATAGCCATGAAATAAGTAATTTAATAGATTAGCAAGATAGTTGCATTATCCTTACTCCGAAATGTATTTTGTATTTTTCAGGCGAAAGTAGTGGTTGAAAGAATGCAATCTATCCTGAAGCTGTTGGAAAATGGCCATTACGTGACAGAGGAAGATCAAAGTTGGATTCATTTCCTGTTGAACGCCGTCGACCACAACAACAACAAGTTGCAGCCACTGCTCAGTCCTGAAACAAGCTCAAATAACGATTGATTTCGTTCTTCGAACTTGAGCGATATTGAGACTGAACTTCATTACTTGTTTTGTTTAAAGTATTAACTTTTACATGTTGTTGTGTTCTTGAAAGCAGTTTGTTCTGTAACCCAGAGGATATGTATATGTATTGAAAAGGCCATTATTTTTGTCAAAGAAAACAACTGAACCAGTGTACATTTTGTATTCTATTGTAAAGAAAGAGAGACTTATGTAAGTTGCCTATGTAGCAATTTTTTACATTCCTTAATAAAAATAGAACTTAACGTCAAGAAACGTCAATTTTCTTATTTGTATCTGTGTTAAAGTCCATGTTTTATAAGTGTAGAGAAAGTCTGAATGAGATCAATGGAAAGCAAGGTTTTTCTTTTCTTTTCTATTCATATCAGTGTACATTCCAATGTTTTGTTCTGGTAAATACCTGCAGCATTAAATGATGTATGTATCCTGTATATTAAAATTGTACATGTTATAGAAACTCTGGAAAATATCTATAGGGTAGTTGAGGTTTTCGCAGTAACTTATTAGTAAATAACTTTCTAAACAATACGCTGTTTCAGCTTATGCTGATTATGCTTCATGATGAATCTTGGAATAGCAAAAGGTCGTTTTTCTGCTTCCCTGCACGTAAAATATTACTATTGTTTGTCTAGGACTAAGAAAATACTGTTGGTCTTGTGGCGACAGCGATGCCGGTTTGATCATTGAAAGCAAGGAAACGACACTCGCTGAGCAGTTCTCCCGCTTCGCGTTGCTAAGCGTGTGCCAACTCACAGAGACTAAAGTGTCCATTCGTTAGCATGCGTCTCGTAATAAAATAAATAGTACATAAAGTTAACTTTTAAGAGCACAAAAGCATACAGGGAGTTGAGAGAGAGCATTCCACATAATTCACTTCTCCGTCCTTAGTGTAAGAGCGCACTTGTGATTAAACGTAGAGAGAGAGAGAGAGAGAGAGAGAGAGAGAGAGAGAGAGAGAGAGAAACACTTGATTAAAAAATCACTAAAATTGTTAGCTTCCGACTTGAGTTGCTCAGCATCGAAATGGATTTCAAATAAATGGCCGCATGGAAAGCGTATCAGTATGGTTGGCCGTGGAGTTCGAACCCGCGTGCCTACCCATTACCTATCCGAAGTCCACGCCATTGCCACCTGGACCACGGGGGCTGGAACTTGCATCTTTGAGAGAAGATAAAAAAAGAAGTTCTTTAATTATTTCAGTATACATGAACAGACAGATTTTGTAACTTATTCGCTGTTGATCATAGCATAACGTACCAAAATACTACACTTTGACTGGCTGTCAAAACTTACGACTGTTGACTTACGACACACGAAATAATTTTGAGAGCATTTATAATGATAAAACAACTCTGAAGTGACTGGAAAGCAGGATTTCGGAATCTGAATGCCAATTTTGATTGTTGCGGAATTTAGAGCTCCGAAACCACCATCCTTTTACATTTCTTGAAAGGATTTTTTTTTTTTTTTGGTTGTACGGAGGTATACGTCGTACACCCTCTGATTAACCTTACACATTAGCGTACACTTTGTGCTTAAATGTGTATTCCATCTACTTTCGTTTCGTTTAGTTATTTAATTTGGCATTTACTCCAGGGAGATTATTACTCTCAAATACTTTTGGTTCCAGTTAGTCGGGAGCATAATATTGAGAAGGTGATATACGTACAAGAGGCACGTTAGTACTTTATCGCTATCTTTTGACTAATAGTATAAATTTGAAGAAATGTGCACAATATGTGTTGTCAATTTGAACAGAACTTTAACTTTGTTGGTCTCTTAGAACAGGTCTTGAATTGTATGAGAAATTGTGTGTTCAAAAGCAAGGTAGAAGTTAGACTTCTCGATGTATGGAGTAAGTCCCACCATACTAGAAAGATTTGTAACGTGGAGAGCAAATAAGTCTTATATACACAAGTATGTCGACTCCAGAAGCCAAAATTCGGGACGGGCGTAAGCCATAGTGCTGTTACCACCCATAAAATTAATTAGATCTTTATCCAGAAGCCAAGGATGCAAGTGACATTGACAAATAAAAAAAAATTGCGAGGTAATCTTTTATATATAACCCGAAATATATTTAACAGAAAACTGTCATATTTTGTACAAAGAAGCCTTGGACTTGACTGTGTTCAAAATATGACAATTTTATGCTGCATATATTTTGGGTTACGTATAGAAGTTTTTTTTTTTATGTCGAACCTCGAACTTTCTTTTATTCATCAATGCCACTTGTTTGAACTTAATTTAATTTTTAAGGCCTTTGGCTCAGGCCATCACTTGTATTCCTTGGTTTCTGGAGTCCATTGTCGACGTATAGAATAATTGTTAACTGATATAGATGTTCGGTAGTTATGGGAAAATCTGAACAATCTTTTTATATTTCTTCACCTTAATGTAACAAATGAATGCATATAATTGCGTTGTTTTTGTCTCACTGGCATATACAAGGAAGGGGGGGTTTAAAAAGTTTCCAGCCTAACGGGGAAGGAGTGTAAATATATTGATATGATGTTAATATGAGAAACTAGGATTCTTTGGATGCAAGAATATATAATTTCGAGCATGTAGTGTAATTAGTGTTTCTTTTATTGCAAATTGGATGTTTCAGGGCGGCGCGAAGTATGGAATTCAGCCGGCAGGTGAAGAGGTCGGTGCGTGTTGCAAGGGGCATTTTTGTCTCTCTTTTTTTCAAAGAGATTCCGTAAAGTTTATGGGTCGCGTAGTGACAGGATGAAACCTGGATCAACCACTATGATCCGGAAACAAAAAAGCAGTTGATACAGTGGCGTTACCAGGATTCATTTTCCTCCAAGATAACGCTCCAGTCACAAACCTCATCGAACAATGCAGAAATTAGAGCAGTGCTTGATTATTTCTCCTATTCTCCCGACCTCGCCACTAGAGACTATTATCTGTTCTCGAAATCGAAATTGGACTTGAAAGGGATGCAGTTCGCCGCTGTAGACAATTGGTTTCAGGGTAGACATTTTTTTTTTTTTAAACCAAGGGTTAAATTTGTTGCCGAATCTTTGTAGGCATTGCATTGACCTTGGAGGGGAATGTGTGGAGTGACCTGTTATTCCCACTGACCTATCGACATTCCTTCCGTGTTAGACCAGAAACTTTTCAAGCCCCCTCGTAATCAAAACATTTTCTGTTTCTTTTTGCTTTTCTAGAAATTTATTGACTTCATCCCTATATTTAAATCGAAACAAGAATAAAAAAATGACTGTGTTAATTTAACGCTTTTCGATGTTCCAGGGCGACCACCACTTTTGTGTTAAATCAACATAACATACGTATTGTTTTCGGTGATTCAAGACTGTGATGGATGACTATTGGGTTGAATCAACATTGACAACACATCCAGTGTGTTAAATTAAGGAAATCAACATTGTTTTTTTTTGTGTTGATTTAATACAGAAAAGTGATGGTCGCCCTGAGACACGGAAAAGCATTAACACAGCCTTGTTTTTAGTGTAGTATCTGCTTAAAGATTTATAAACTAAAAGTTTCACAGTGTATACCGGCTATTTCCTGTGAAAATTCTGGGACTACAGGTCTCATATTAACCACCAATTTTTGTTCACCTTGTATATATATATCCATGTTAACACTTTCACTGGTTACAATTTTCTCATTGGGGAAATGATTCTTTCAACAAAAAATTGTTTGTTTTAAATTACTTTTTCCTCATCGTAATATTTTTACCAAGGGAGGGAGTTTGAATCTCCAAGATATATTCTCCATTGTACAATTCCCTAAATTCATCATTCTATGTATTGTAGCTCATTTGCTGACAAATAGTAATAAATTCCAAAGGAATTAAAGAAAACATACTCTGGAAAATATATTTGTTGCCGTATCATTGGAGACCACATGTTTTTGTATACACTATGTCGCATCAGATATTGAAGTTCATTCATTACTTTTCTTTCCCCTTAACATATTTACCCACTGTTCACTTGACGCTGGCGGAAAGTTCTGTCATACAATTTCTTTTGAAGCAATTAACTTGAGTACGGACACAATCTGCACAAGACAATAAAGGACCACAGTACCTTTGCGTGGTTGCACCAGAGAATAAGAGAATTTCTCTTTTCTGCTCACACTCCCGACACCTACTGTGACAACTGAACAACTAACCCCACCACCACATCCCCTAATTCAAGGGAGAAATTTGTCCACAAAGTACCGATGAGAGGAATGACCTTGAAACGACAATCCAAGCAAACTATGTATTACCCATCGGCCGGTTACTACCCTTCGTTTGAAATCAATGCACGCTGCGCTGGCTGTCAGTAACTATGGAGGGGTTTCTCTGCGGTAGGCAACATTTTTCTGTAGTATACAAAATTTGAGAGTAGGCAAGGTTTCAAGCGCTGTTAGCTTTATTGTGTGTCCCCCCTTGGAATTTCTTAAATAAAACCAACGATGCAACAGGTAATTAAATATGTGTGAATGAAGAAAAAAAGTTAGGAAATTAATTTTCGTACCAGTGCTAAATGAAAATACCTTAAGTGCGATCGTTAGAGAGTCCACCACGACTAGCTTTGATGAACCGGATTCAATCAGTCCAATTTTGAACCACTTTTTCAAGTAACTGGGGACTTATTTCGTTAATAACACGAGTTATGTTGACTTCCAAAGGGTCAATTATTGCTGGTTTATCACCAGAGACTTTACATATCCCCAAAGAAAATAATTCTGTGGCGTTAGGTCATATGATCTTGGAGGCCAATTCACTGGACCGTTTCTTGAAATAATTTGTAAACGTTGTTGCGGCGTCAGTCTTTCCATGATCGTTTGCCAATGCTCACTGATCTGAAATGACAAAACAAAACAAATGACAGCTACTCCTATCGAAAGTTCTATCAATCTAAAAAAAAACCTCTTTACATGCAAAATTGTGATAAAAGTATTAAAAGTGACATCAGTTAGCTTTACCTTCTCAAGAAAAGGGACACAACTGAAAATCTAAGTTTCCGTAATGTTTGGCTAAAACGCATTAGAGAATCATTCTCATTTGACAAAAAGTCAAGTCTGTCCACATCGGTAGTCGGAAGATTGCAGAGGTGTCACCTTTGTTTGATGGATTTTAAAAACGTCACCTCTCAAGTAATACGTAACTTTTCTTGAAGAGGTGCGATATTAATTAGGTTGATCCGCGCAAATATATATAATCTCTTTCTTCAGACAACCTCACTCTCACACATTTTGTGAAGAACGATAATGTAAGTAATAGTCCTTTTTCATAATAGCTTTTTATAAAGTACATGGTGCAAGTGAGAGAGGGAGCTAAGCCACGAACTCTATAATAAACGCTTTGTTACTATTTCTTTGTATTCGTGTCACATCTGTCTGCAAACTGTTGGATCGAGCACGGAGTCTCCAATGTTCATCCAACAACAAACAGTAATCATTGTAGACAGATGTGGCATGAATACTAAGAAATAGCAACAACCTTTATTGACTTCGTGGCTTAGCTCCCTCTCTCACTGGATGCCTCAATTGATAACACGATAAAGTGACTATATATTTGTAAGTAATCATTTACAGTGTACGTGTTTGTTAATACTCACAATATGGAAATAAACTTGAAGCTTTCTTATACGACAATAAGATCTCAAGAACCAAAAGTCAGTGCTCAAGAGAAGTAATGACTTGCCTGAGTGCAAGTGCACGATTCTGCAGTGACTACTTTCTATATTTTCGCTACAAATTTAGTAATTGTGAATATTTGCAACTTTTAATATATTTGGTTGATTTTCATATTTTGCAAAATTATTGGGGATCACTTTCCAAATATCTGGAAGAACATGAAAGTGATTGTTGTACTGATTTGCATGTTGTTTCACGAAAATAAATTGCATGCTGTGACGAGAATATTGGGAACTAAAGTTAGCATGAAAATCTCGAAGCATACACATTACACGCACATTATGCCTATAATCATTCATTTCTGCCAGCAGTGCAAAACAAATCTATTGCAAAACGATACTTATTTTTATACCTTGCGAAATTTTTATGGATCAAAATAAGACGGACGTACAGTTTTATTCAACAAGGATGGAATTAAAAAAAAGTGATGTGAACATGTGTACACAAAAATGAAGTGCGGATATTAAGAAACATAGAACA
>JAGDQP010034859.1:4584-19878 GCA_022664845.1 Lepisma saccharinum | reverse complement strand
GCATGTTGAACTAAAATTTGAATTAATTTAACCCTATACTTTTTAAAATTGCGATAGGAATTCTCCATGTAATGTTGAAAATCAAACATTTGGTTGTTCTGCATTGGATAACACTGTGTGTCCTCAAAGGCAGACATAGTCCTTAAGGGCAGACACTGTAAAATGGAGAAACGTAAAGGTAATTTTACAATTAGTCATCACAAGAGCATTCACACGAGACGATGCAGTACCGCCGACTTGTTTTGAAAACCATGACAGCTGCAAAGATGTACGATAGAGACAATCTAGTAGAACAAATAAGCTCTTTATTAATTTCCCCATAGATTCTATATGAACCACTTGTACGCTGCTTCCACTACTCTCTCCTTGCAACCATTTCTAGCACTCGTTAAATCAAAAAGAGTGAAATGCTTCAAAGATTGATGTAAAGCAGATCTCAGGCTTTTGCAGACTAGCGGCTACGTAGAAGTCACGATCAAAAGATTATTTATCTGCTGATAAGCATCTTGCGGTTCCGAACAATACGTAAGGTAAAACTGGAATGGTAAGGAATCGCCTGTTGTCAAAATTGGATTTCATCTGCAACGCTTACCTGTGTATTCAAGCGTAATACATTAATTAAATTAATATTGCACCCAGTTGTGTTATAATGCGTGGTTGACATATAGAAAGTGTCGTTTCTGCTTCAGTAGTCTCATATATATAGATACACCAATGTGTGCTTGTGTGTTCAGCATTAAAAGGAACTGCAGTTGAAAAGGCATACCAGGACTTCATATGAAAGTTGATGTAATGAAAATAAATAACTACCCTGCCTAGAGGATCAGATTGTCATGTCAATACGGTTATGAATGTTCCCTCCACTTTCTTGTGTTAGCTTTACTATAAACAATCTCGCCTACTTGTTCAACTAAGCACTTCAGACGAAAATCAGCCAATGAAAAAAACAAAGAAATTTAGTCTATTTGAAACAACTGATAACAAAATATAATTACTGAGGAGAAAAAATAGACGTGAAAGTAGGTAAGTACCTCTTTCAGTGCGATGAATGAGAACTCCTTTGAAATATTTAGCGTAGATTCCTGTCGGTGGAAGATCTGGAATTCTTTATTCCTAGTCCTTTTGTCCCTCTTTCTCTTCAACATCCTATCGCTGTTTTAAGCAAAAGGAAGGGGAAAGTAATGACACTACCGTATTCAAGGTATCATCCAATATATTTCCCTGGAAGGACTTAGGAAAACCCGCAGAAATCTCAGCCAGGACTGCCGTTGTTAACGGGGTCTGCACAGCCTTCGCAGTTCACAACCTTAACACTCAGCCATTATCGACACGATCATTCTACCAAGGCCCCGTGGTCTAATGTTTATTATTACAGACTTTGGGTTGGCATAGGGAACGCATTAATGTTCGGGTCTTCCTGCTATTTTTGCCTGACAGGTTTTTCATGATTTTCCTTAGTTTTAGTATACAAATACCGATATGGAATCAAGAATAAGAACCTAACGGTTACCTCTAGTTCCTTTCTCCGGCAGAGATGTCGCAGAGAGATGTCATCTATTAGAATTTTGACACAGGAAGTACAATTATACATTAAACAAAGATACGAAGATTCTGTTCCGCTCAGACCAAAGTTGAGCAGAAAGTCTCTCCCACAGTGTCTCAAGTCGGGAAACCCACGATGCTCTGGAGCTTTTCTTAAATCTTGTACCACGAGTAAATATTAGTGTTTATTCCTCTTTGAACAAATACAGTTTGGAAAATAAACATAAACAAATTAGGAGCTGTGTAGCTGGAGAAATTTCCAGACACGGAGAAAACATGACTTTAATTCTCAATTAGTACTAGGGTCGGTCTCATCTCGGTCTCTTCTCGATTTCGAGACCAAGACCAAGACCGAGACTAAGGTCTAGGAGTTGAGACGAGATCGAGACATCATACGTCGAGACTTACTCGAAACGAGACCAAGACCGAGAGCTACTCGTCGAGACTCGAGACTCTCGTCTCAAGCAAGAATAAAGCCTTTAGTTTAATGAATGTGTTTTTTTATTTTAGAAATATCATTACCTCTTTCTGCTTAGATTTAGCTCATGCACGCCTGCCTTTAATATAAAACAAATATGTTGAAAATATTATTAGAAGTTTTTCTTTATAAACCTGTCTTCTTTGTTATTCAATGATCACTTATTTATTGTTCATGTATTCTCATTGGAATTCACATTTATTTTTTACTACAATCTATTAAGACATTCTTTTAACTAGAAGTTCTGCATTTACTAAATTTCTTAAAACTACTAATTTTAAGTTGTTGTTTTTTTCTGGACAGTAGTAACATTAATATAAATGTGTTGGAGATTGTTGCAGGAACGGATACATGCAGAAATGTATTTTATTCAACAGATGTTGATCCCCATGTTTTCTCCCTACCCTGATACTCTTTTACTTCTGTTTCCTTACTATATCAACCTCTGTTAGACTAATCCCAGAAAGACAGTAAATCTTACATCAAGAAGTCAAACTATCTAAATTCAAAGATAAATAGTTGCTTACACCATTAATTTATTTTCTAAAAAAGAAAAGTTGAAAGCTTAGAACTGATGGTGACATTTAAAGCTTTTTAATATTTTTTTTACGTAGTACATGAAAATAATTGTAGTTGCTCCGTAGGAACTCCTTGATGGTTAATTTATGCAGAGTTCACTCTGCATTAACTACCGCATAGATACACTTGCCCATTCAATAAAAGCAGTATTGTTTTGATAAAGTGTACATAGGCAGTCGTATTCAGAAACGTCTTTTTAGAGTGATTAGCGCTGTACTAACGAGTGACTAACAATGTTAATAGATTGTTAATTACTCGTTAGTACAGCGCTACTCATTCCAAAATGCTTTTTTTCTGAATACGGCTGAAGATGTCTTAGATACAGTACAGTTAAATTTATCTATTAAGTTACGCTATGCTAGGATTGTTGGAGTGAACTTTTAATCTCATAATACTGCTTTTTTGAAACATAAATGTACTTATTTCAGTTTATAAAACACGTAATATGCTGCTGTATCTATTCTATTTGAAAGTAGCGCCTACAGGGAGCACATTTCACTCTTTTCATTTTGCTTTAATGTATGGCGCAGCTGTAATACATACCTATGGATATGTCACTTGGTTCTTTTCATGTCAAGAGTAGTATTGTCAACAAATTATTACATGTGGAGCTTGGTAAATGATATTTTCATTTTCTGTATGTTTTGATTGTTCCCTTGTACGACAGTTGGTAATAAGTAATTTTTTGTCGCATACTGTACGTATATTTACATCTATAAATGTATCCTATATGGTAGAAAATTTCAACTAAAATGTAAAGTGTTCATTATTAATTTTAATTTTAATTTTAATTTTAATTTTAATTTTAATTTTAATTTTAATTTTAATTTTAATTTTAATTAAGGCCCTTTGGCTTCTTTGGCTCAGGCCTTCATTATTAATGAAACAGTTATTTATTCAATGTAGTTAGAATTTAGAAATAGTAACTTTAGTATTACGTATAATATAACTATTTGTGGTATAACATGGATCCCTTTCTATAATAGAAATATTTGCATTTATTTTATAATTTCTAATTAAAGTTTCTTTATTACTTTGAAACCATGATGTTTTGTCCTTCTTTCAGAATATCACTAATCTAAACCCAAACTGAAAATGCAACAAATTATGGTAATATTATGTTCATATTTTTGTTTTTGTACTGAGATCAAAAAGAATGCATACCCATTTCATGGGAAAGGGACGGTAATTTTTAAGAGAATGAATCTCTTTTTCGAGGCTCAAGAGACGAGACCGAGACCAACCTGTCGAGACTGAGACGGAGAGGAAACTGAGGTTTATAATTCGAGACCGAGACCTAGACCGAAAATTTCAGGTCGAAAAAGACCAAAACCGTCCTCAAAAATTCAAGACGAGAATGAGACTTACGTCAGTCTCGTCTTGTCTCGGTACCATCCCTAATCAGTACAGCGATCAAATTTTTACGTAATTCAATTTATATTGATGTGGACTGAAGAGGCAGCTGTAGTTAAACCCCGTGAAAAGTTTGGAGGATGACGTTCCTCCGTGAGGGATAAGAAAGTTGGCAGCTAAGACCTTAGTCTAGGTACCTAATAATTTGCTGGTGAGATACGGAAACCCTGGAAAACTCTTACTATAGAATGGCCAGCAACAAGACTGCAATCTGCCTACCTCGTAGTGACAAGTGTTGAATTCAGACACTGTCAGTCGAGGAGGATTTGCGTTCATTAGAGGGAATTTATTATCTGAAAAACTTTCATGTTCTTATAGGATTGACGGCTGACAAGAATATTGTACTGATCATTTCACTGTTCGCTGGTTATCGTCTGTTTCTCTGTCTCCTCTCGTCTCGTGGACATAATAACCTACTGTATAACTTAAATCAACAGAAGATTAATACTTTTTGAATATTACAAAAGTTTCCTGCATGCCGATGAAAGTGTCAATGTATCAGTGGAAAACGCTGTATGTGCCAATGCGTTGTAGAAGAAAATATTGTATGTGCTGAACGATGAAAGTGCCATTCCGATGTAAGTAGGCCTACCAACCCTTATAGTCTCATGAACTGTTTGGAAACAATATTCTAATTATTACATTAACTAACTCATTCTATGGATTACGGAACTCTCAAGTTCATCGCCTCAATTTCAAACATATAATTATTACACAAACATATAAATAAAGACTCCTGAACACATTCTTTCCCGAATTATAAAAACATTATTTGTATTGTAGAGTCCGTTATTGTTGTGGTGCAGATACATATTCATAGCATACGAAATTAAAACCGAACTCTGGTTGGTTGCAAGATAAACAAAACAAAAAGAAACGAAAAATATAATAAAACTATGCACAAGCTAACACTCAAACAAATAGAACTTGCGAATGCAGTATTTAAAATCTTTCATCCTGTTCCGGACATTCTTGTTCTAGTTCTTGAAAAAGACTGTTATAAAATGGGTGATACACGTATGATTTACATCCTCTTTCTTCCGCTTGCATACATGCTCACTGCAAACCACTAAACTCTGTTCGCTACCGTTTGAACCAGAAGACAACTCCAACTAACAGATTTGCGACGACTCTTGCACACATTCAACATTGTTCCGCACGATAACCATATGTAAACAACAGTAATGACTCCTTGACATCCCTTCCCCTTCAATCATGAATGGACATTCACTGGTTGCGAATCCTTCTGAGGTTCCTAGCAACTAAAGGAAACACAACTAGCACTTTCATCGTTTCCTATCCTATTGTCGATGGCATGTAGACTGTTTTCTATTCAAAAAATCTTTTTTATTTATTTATTTTTGGCACTTTCAGTGTTTTCTTATTACACTCCTCAAATAATCTATAACACTCATAGTCGGCGAGCCAGGGGGATCTCACGTGCAACTCCCTTCCCTGATCCATCGGGACCAATTTTATGTTATTTCTTATGGTATAAATACAATTCGTAGCGATGTTTCCAAAAAATAAAATTGACTTTATACCAAAATGGCAGTCATTTTTGGTCGAAAATTGTTCAAAGACAATTTTTTGTTTTTCCTTTTTCAAGAGCACTTGAGTTGAAGTAAAAATATTTAAAACTCACATAAAGGCAAAAGCTGGCACTTCATTATAGCCCTCGCTTAAAGAAATTGTAATTATAGGATTAACGCCCCACAAAAAGACCTTTTAACCAATTTTCGACCAAAAATAGCCGTCATTTTGGTCTATAGCCAGTTTTATTTTTAAGAACATCGCTAAAAGTTACATTTAGACCATACGAATAATATAAAATTGGTCTCGAAGAATCAGGCTGTGCACGTGAGGGCTCATTGAAATAAATTGTTTAAAATAGACTTTTAGACCACTTTTCGACCAAAAATGGTCACAATTATGATATAAAACCAGTTTTATTTTTTGGGAACATTGCTATAAATTTTATTTAGGCCATAAGGAATAAGATGAAATTAGTCCCTATGGATCAGGGGAGTGCATGTGGTGTCTCCCTAGCTCCCTTACTATCATCGCTGGTAAAATCCACTTGAGTGACCCATATATTAATAGTAATTAATTTTCCTGAAGATGATAACTCCAGTCTGTAACCCCGTACAGCCACGCTTCTCAATCCAGAAGAAGCCTCTTAAAGCAAGCCCCACTCACGCCCCACTCACGAGGTTTTCCTGGCCTTCTTTCACTCCCAACATTCGAATGACAGACTGGTACTGAAAAGTTAAGTTTGCCTTCCCTCTCCCATGCCACTAGCATCGGATGGGACGACCTGTTTCCTTAAGATGCTCTACGGTTGTAAAATCACTAGAGCACAGCACAGACCAAACAATCACGTTACACTTAATTCCTGTAACTAAAACTAAAGTGTCACAATTTTTGTACGTCTAGTAATGCTGAAACTTGGCACGGCTGGGAATAGGTAGGAACAGTAGACTCGCTGGAAAGGAAGAGCAAACACACTTCAAGTATCTCACTTCTTTACCCCGCGCACACGAACTTGTTACACTGTAAAAAGTGGAAACACGAAATGGATTAAAGTTACTAAGCTTTATGGAGAAACAAAAGTCGAAAATTAGCGTTTTGTTGTATTTACTCTTAAATGTGGATATAGTATAAGCCCTTTAGTGGAAAGACTGGTAACCTTAACTCCATTTTAAAGTTTAACATTTTCTTTGTAATGGCTTAACGTTAACTGGAAATTGGCTGAAACTGGCCAAAGTGTTTCGTCGGTGAACGTTCAGTTTATTTTACGCTTAAAATCCAGTCATTTTCTGATCGAAGTGTAAGCTAAACTGGCCGTTTTGAGGTTACGTACTTTTGTGGATGAAGTTTAAGCCTTGGTTGGATATTTTATAATCCAATAACAGGAGTAAAGTTACTAGCTTGTTACTGAACG
This sequence comes from Lepisma saccharinum, assembly GCA_022664845.1. Lineage (NCBI taxonomy): Eukaryota > Metazoa > Arthropoda > Insecta > Zygentoma > Lepismatidae > Lepisma > Lepisma saccharinum. The sequence continues at coordinate 12,922 of JAGDQP010034859.1, read as the reverse complement.
CCCCACCATTTTGAGTGTTTATGTTGTTTTTACACTGTGAACAGTAAACAGTTGACTGGTCGATCGAGAACGACATGATTTCATTGGCGGAAATAGGAATTAAGTTGGGTATAAATCTTTACACAGTGGCAAATGTATCTCTCTTTTTTTTTTCTCCCGGCATTCCTCGTAGTAAAATCTACATGTTGATCATTAACCTTCTGCGCAGCAAAGTCCTAGCTATGAATATCACTCGGAAACTCAGAAACACCAACTGCCTTTGTAGCTAAGTGGCGAGAGCATCTGATCAGTGTGCTAGTGGACCCTGGATCGAAACCCGACCATCTGAACTTTTTTCTTTTCTTTTTTTTTAATTTTAGATTTTAAAGGAACGTTACATTTTCTTCTTTTCTACTTTCAAAAACTGTTCTGCTTCAGTGAAATACGTTGGAAAAGACATATGCGCATTTTGAAATTTTACAGAGAGTAAAACGTTCAACCGAAAACTGGCTGAATGTAGGTTAATCCAAAAAGTGGAGGCGGCTCAGCTGCCTCCATTTTTTGGATGAACGTTGTGTCTCCAATTCTTACAGTGTAGCTGTCAGCTGTACTTTAACATAATTTACTGACGGGAATTTTGAATCTCTGTGAGAAGGGGCTGCGCAAACCATTCCTATATTACTCACTAGTGTTGAGCCGAAGTGATCAACTTTTTCTCTTCATTTTATTGTTCGTCAGATACCGACCAATAGCAGCATTGATAATCAACTAAAATATATTTGTGGCATTTACCAAGATTCAAATCCAACATCTCCCGATGACAAATAAAATCCGTTACATTGAGATCTATTTGCATTTTCTCAAGAATTGTTAGACTGACATAAAACGTTCACGATACTAAAGACGAGTATACATGTAACACTAAAAGACTTAGCACTTTATCTAAGCTAATACGATCTATGTCCACTCTGCTGATGATTATAGTAATCAGTCCTAGTATGCCTCATCAGTCCTAAGACTCCCGTGATGGTATCCTTTAATCAGATTATATAATACTCGTCTCAACTCAAGAAACAAGAACATGTTTCCGAACAATTGAAGAGTTTGATGCAAGAGGGGTGTAACTCCAAATTTCACATAAACAAATTTTTAGAGAAAACATTAAGAACAATCTTCGGTACAAAAACTAGAAACATTCACTGGACACGGATAGGGACTAAAATGCACAAAGAGGCTAATACTTTTCAGAAAATTTTCAACTTATTCAACCATTCAATTCATTTCCGTCTCCAGTGAACAATTTATATAAAACAGAGAGCCCTCCACTCTTGCGCGAAATTCTTCAGATCTTCTTGCAGGCTAAAACATCCAATTTTGAGTCAGAGATTTTCCATATACGGTTTGCGCTGACGCCTGACCCTGTAAATGAAGTGGATGGAGCAAAACCTGCAAGAATATTGGATCTATAAGAGGCAGTCAAATAAAGCTCGGCAACAGTCTTTAAAACGAGAGCAAAGTAATGACATGTCAATCCTCTCCACCAGTGGTAACACAGCTCCCACAAGCCGCAGAGCACAGGTGGCGCCACACGACAATAGACTGGTGACGTCATAGCCTTGTTTGGTGGAGCATTTCATGAAGGAAAGGCCAGTTAGATACTTAGATAAAAACCTTTGTAGCTTTCTTTCCCTTCACTGCCCCCGGAGGAATGGTCGCCGATGGAAGTCATCCTTCAGCTTTGTGACGGGTTTAGACCATAGTTGTCTGTCTGGTCCATGAAAGTAAGATTATGAAAATATGCATATGCATAATATGTATAGAGTAACATAAGCTAGTAATTACAAAGAAAATTACCAAATTAACAGATTTCACGTACATTACGTTAATCATAATCAAACAATGTTGTCACTAGCGTAATGAGAATAAATTCATTTCTTTCGGTAATAAAGAACGAGATGATACACATCTCCAAATGAAATAATGGATCGTAAGCTGCTCTTGGAAAGCGTGAAGATGCTGAATATTAATGGGTTCGGATAAAAAGATACACTCACACAGATAGATCAAGGACAGGAGAAAGACCGAAGGGATGAGGTTACTTCCGAAGGATCATCCTTTTTGAAAAACTTGCGTGCGATATTCACGTCATTGAAACGAAGACAGGATAACGGTTTGCCATTTCGATTGCGTGTTCTTCTGTCTTCCTCTGCATCTTCACCATCTCGCTGCTGTTTTTTTCTGTCACTTTTTTAGCCATGACATTACCTTAACACAGAGAATCTGTGTGCTAACATCCGCCTTTCGCATGTGTTCCAGTTATCAATTATGGGCCACCGGATGAAGGGTCTGGCATGCAACCGGGCTCATGACCACTCCAGCTCTTTGACTTTCTCACCCCATCGCGTGACCTCGCAGAAGCTGCACGTTTATTAAGTTAACGAGATAAAACCAGCGCTATCATTCTCTCTAATGCAGCTCTGCGGAGAGGAAAGCCATTGTCATCAGGAAAAATGGAGGCTTAATGAACAACCCTAAGGGACGAAGTAGCTATATTTTCTTTTTCCTCCATCCTCATGTCGTTGGTGTTTAGGTTTCTTCAATATGGGGATAGACGTTCGTCGTTACTTTTTTAAAACATGAAGTCTTCGCTGATGATACTCTTTCTCTCTCTCTCTCTCTCTCTCTCTCTCTCTCTCTCTCCCTCCCTCCCTCTCCCCCTTCTACTTGTGGAAGGAATATCCAGAAGGTTTAATGTATTAGTTTTGCCCCAATTTAAGCATGCAAGCTTCTGTTTCTAGTTTACCTTAAACTGTATTAAAGTATCAACAAAGTAATAGATATGCATTTGCCCTCAATCTTTAATCTTAAGCCAAGAGACTAAAAGGACTATAACTCGTTTGTCTAGATGAACTCAATGAAAACTTCCAGAAGTATCCAAAGACTGTAAGTTTTCTGCACCAAGTCTGAGGAAAAGTTGTGAAGAGTCGCTGTCTACGGTTTGGCACTAGAGCGATGACTAATGTTCCAACCCTTCTATACTCTAACATCTTTATTGAGGTTGGTCTAGGGTTTTCCTCACTACTCGCAAGCAAATACTATAGTCATTGTATCTAAAATACAGGATCAGACCACTACGTTCCCCAGTTCTTTCTCTAGAATTTATACTCATCATTGTCCCTAGAAGGTTAGACCGTAGAATTCAGTATACATCATGAGTAATATATGGATAAATTTCTTCAGAGTGGCTGAAAAAACAAACAAAATGAATATTACAAGGCAAATACACCGTCTCTAAGCTATCTCAGTTGATGTTTACTGAATTGAATTGAATTACAACAGGCTTGATAAACCATCTAATTTTGCAAGATAATCCACTTTCCCAGTTATATGAATGAAAGACACGATAAAGTTTCTAATCACAAGAATACTGAATGACGAAAGAAGAATACTTCAAAATTTCTAAACTACATCAAATATACTAATTACAACAAAACAGATTAACTATTACATTCGAATAACTTACTTTATTACACACATATTAATATTTTTGATTGCCTTGCTGAACATAATTGGAAGCACTTATTGGTTTTTATCCTGTACAAATCTTTAAATATTGGTGATGTTGATGGTTGAAGATTTTGTTTGAAATAAGTAGGCTATATTTCTTAAGCACGTAATTAGACATCATGAACCGCTCCACAATAAAAATATGTGTACTTTCGTTTTTAAAGTAAAAATGCTTTATGTAAGAAAAATATTAATTAATAGGGAATTAAATTTGCTTCGTTGAATCAACAAATCAGATAGTGAGATGTTGCTCTCCTTTTTGTATGGTAACATGTTTAAACATGTACGGAAAATTCAACTGGTGTTAATATATGTTCAGTCAAAATATAATATGTACATGGGAAGAAAGGTAGAGTGGACCTTTAAGGTATCCGTTGTGGGACACCTGAAAGCATGGTTAATCATGTTGACATCTTATCAGATACATTGTCCCCTGTCTGTCAAGTAGAACTTGGAAGCTGGATAAGAGGAACATGACATGAAGACCAAAACTGAAAGAGCATTGAATGCATCCAGATATACAGTAAATTGTCAAATTCATTGTTATAGCATTGGCATATAAGTTTCAGTGAAGTCAAATGGAACATTAAGGTGCACGCAATATACAATACGAAGGTGAAGGTAAAGCGATACACACGCGCCGTGAACGGTTGCATGGGGGATGTGGATGTAGCGCTCCACATATTCTCGACCTACGGTACGAAGTGAGGTGGGGTAGTCAGTCCCACGCTCGACGACCACCTTTACCTTCCCAAGGTGCCCAGGAGTACGAAAGACACTCTGGTACTCCATTTGATAGGAGGCTGAGTGTACCTCAGAGCACCAGGCATGGGAACACTGCGAAAAATGTCTCCAGTGTCCTGGCCGGGATTTGAACCAGGGACACCCGATTCGTAGTCAGACGCGCTACCGCCTAAGCCACGCGGACTCATACAATATGAAAGAATCTATTATATGAGAAAGAGAACATGTACATAAATATAAGTTAAAGGATCTTATTAGTATTACTTTTTTTCACAGTTACAGAAAGAGGTTAAATAAAGAATTAGGAATAATTACAGGATTTTTAATATTTTGATTCCTAAATTTGAAAGTCAATGGTTTGTTTTTTGACGGGTTGGAAGTACTTCTAGTAAACTTATATTTTCTCTCCGTTCAGAAAATCTTTGTCTACTTTTCCCCCCAACAAACCATTCCTTTTAATCTCCTAATGTTTCCCAATTACTTTCGTTACACTTTCGTTATAACGAATTTTACAGGACCCACGATTCTTTTTTCGTTATAACGAAAATTCATTGTAATGAACAATGTACGGGAGAGCAAGAATTTGGCGGGGATTACGAAGTACTTCGTTCTAACGGAAATTTCGTTATAATGATGTTCGTTGTAAAGGAATTTTACCTGTACTCACATTTATGGTCCATTAAGCACAATATTCGACACAAAGGCGTTAGTCTTATTTGACTCGAAACTTATAAAATAATAACGATAACCACTGGTGTGACAGGCCGATAGGCCCTGAGTCTGCCCCAACGCCATCTGTCCGTGTTTTGCTGGAACTGCGTCCACGTGGGTGACGGCTGTGTGGTCAACAGTGAGCGCACCTAACCACGGATAGGCGTATCAGGGGCTTTCTAGACCGAGTGTGGCCATCAGGTCTTTATTCACGTGACTCCCCAGTTTGCCTCACGACGCTGGGTGAACGCTGAAACTTATGTATCATTTAGTAAACGTTTTTCTAGTTTCCCTATATGCCATTCACCAGATTCCCAGAATATAACCGTAATATACCCATTCTCTACCAGTTACCACTTAACTCACTTGAAGCATTTGTATTGTAATCTACGTATTTATAGTTAACTGTAGAATATCTTTGAAGTATGATTGCGTACATGTATGTATAAATGTATGTATAGGCGTGTAGGAGTATGTGTATGTATGTGTGATTGCATAAATATTTCCCTATAATATGTTACAGATATTTTTTTTCTTTTGTATATATAATACAATTATTTTTATTTCTATTTCTAGTTTCAATTTGTTCTAATGTAATGTATTTTATACAGCTATTGGTATAAGTTAGTTTACTAGTTAGGTGTAAGAGAGGGCCTAATGGCCCTAACCTCGCTAGTGTAATCGTAGACATGAAATAAATAAAGAAATAAATCGTTTTAACAAAATTCATAAATAAACACTGGTGGTCTTTATGTTATTTATTTTTCTCAGATACATTAAACAAATATTACTACGTCATATTATTAAAATTAATGAATTTGAATATACTTATGGTGTTTAGAAACTTTGACTAAGGCCGGGATAAAGTGGGGTAAAGAATTCGAAAGGTGTCAGACAGGGCCTTACTTATGGTACATTCCGGAATTTTCATGGTGAAACTGAGGAGAAACCCTGGAAATTTTTAGTCCGGATGATCGACCGTGGGGTTGGAATCCGTGTGCCTATCCACTGCCAGAGGACACTGCGTAGAACATTTACGTGCACCTGAAGGAAAAAGTTTCCGCTTTCGAGTTGCTCTCAGTAGTGTTAGATAAATCAATTGACATCAAAATATGTTGCTTAGTTGTTGATACTTAGTCGTGGAGTAAGTAGGTAACCCTGTTCATACTTTGGAAGGCATTATGTTTTCAAATCTTAAGGAAATTGTAACTTCTCTTTGTCTGACCTGGGATAATCTTAGAAGTATTTGGGAGACCAAAGTATGCGTGAAACAAATACTAATTTAATGAAAAACATGTGAAAAGTACAGAGAAAGAAGGAGAAGATGTCCAAGAAAGGTGATTTCTCGTAAAACCCATTTTAAAGTTTAACTCTTCCGTTTACTCCTATGTATTTCATATTCCAAAAAAAAAACACTATAACTTTGTGATTATTTGCGCTTTTGAATTGAAGCTTTCTCAGCGGTTAACTGTCATTGTTTATTATTTATTACGAGAGCAAACTCATCCCCCCCCCCCCTTAAAATGGACATCCCGTCTTCTTTCCCTGTACGCTTCATTTGTAAAGCAGTTTGAAAACCCGAAGGCGAAAGTATTTCTCCATTGGTTTTTCCATCAACAGGCTCTTTGCGGACATTTTCAACAATTATCAGGTCTTATGAATGTTGGTGTGAAAGCCATGAGCTTCAGTCGACCCCATGCATCAAGGGCTTCAATGTTTTCTCACGGACATTGAAAGTGTGTATAAAGATACACACTTTCACACAAATATTTTGGCTAAGCAGAGTCAGTGTACTCAGAAGGTAGGAGGGAACTTCATTTTGAAATCAATAAATAGAATTATGAATGATAATAATCTAAGAGTTGATGTTCTGTCGGGCAGTTCATTTATTTGTAAGCTAGTGTTTCTTGTTTGACCCCTCTGAACAATTAAATGAACTGAATTTAAAACTTCACAGAGAGAGAGAGAGAGAAAATAAGGTCTCATTTCTTACTAACAGGCAACTGTGACAGCATTCGGACTGAAACAGATTCTTTTTCAGAAGCAATTTTCTACAAACAAGTCAAACCATTAACCTTGCTGTCAGAAGAATGAATAAATAGGGCTCAACTTATCCCTTTCTCATATCATTTGTTGCAGAGGTCATTTCACTACTAACGCTGCAGTTTGAAGATTATTTCAAAACTTTGGTAGATTCTCATTGACATTACCTACTGTCAAAGATATTTCCACTTCCAATTGAATATCTTTCAACCAGCTCTAACTCGAGTCAATCAACCATTCGTCTTGTAAGAAATGCAAGAACTTCTTCCAAGAAGAGCATTAGTAACTAACAGAACTCTACTTCAATGTGAATTTCCAAGAATATATTTTTTTTTTATTTTTGAATGAAAACTTTCGTTGTTTGGTTTATCGTACTTATTCTAGAAGACATCTTCAAAATTAAAGTTTGTAAAAATCGAAATATGGTACCTCGCTGTGAAATGAACGCTTGAAATCAAACTTTCAACAAATTTGGAATGTCAATTGGAAAATGTTGTCAAACAAACGGTTTCAAAAATTACATTGATTCTCTCAAACCAATGACTGTTCCATGTACTTAAAAATTTCACTTCCATTTTTTTTTTTACAATTATAGGTAAATAAATAATGCTTGTTTCATACGAAATTTGTTCAACTTACATTGTGAGGGTACTTAATTTACGAACGGGGAAAGACGACTGTAGCTCATACACAATATTATTAAAATAATCATTCGCTGAGTTAATAATAAAAGCGAAAGATCCGGACGCATGAAGAGAGATAAAATTAAATTGCAATGTGCTGTATTTTTTCTATATAGGTTAGAAACTAAGCGACTAGAGTGAACTTTTTTTTAAAAAAAAGAATCACATCTTCATTCCCAAAAGAATGGTTAAGATTGCGATAAAATCCATTTCGGATTCGCTTGTCGCTACCTTTAGAGAGTTTCAACGCTATGCAGTTATGAAAATTATGTTCCTGTATCTACGTCGAACGACAAATAAATTCTACTCTTAGCAAGGAAAACGATTGAATCATTGAAAGACTAATGATGGTTATGTCTTGTTTTCAGATAGCAAGACCGCAAGACTAGCAAATACTAATATTTAATGAGAGAATATCAAGTGAACAAAAAATATGAAGAAATATGCGTTGATATGAACAAATATACATAAGAGGAATTTGACAAGAATGTATAATGATCAATTTTTCATTTCAGAAGCTGCACACAAAGCGTGATCTATAATTATCTCATCACAGTAAATGTCAAACGCTTTGTAAGTTTCTAAGCATTAATATATGATTGTGCCTCCAG
>JAGDQP010034858.1:0-19878 GCA_022664845.1 Lepisma saccharinum | reverse complement strand
TGTTGAACGGCATAGAAGATTTGTCCTAATATTCATACATCATTGTTTGACACACATGTATTCAATTTATTTAAGTTCTGATAATATTACTCAACAATGGAAATATAATTCCAGTCATTTAGAAAAACAAACAAACAATTTAATTGTCGTGTTCGATGTAGTTATGAACACGACAATTTGATATAGAGTCCACATTTCTTGGGACAAATGTAATGCGTACAATATCATTACAATTGTTCCCATTTGTTAAATATTTGTATAATGTGGACTCGTGCCGTATTAATCTTTAGGAAACTGGTGAACCCATGTCCATACCAGTGGTCGTTTCTGGGAGCACGAGAATCCAGCGGCGATTTCTCTACAAGACACATCCATTGGGAATGTATAACGTGAAGTTTATCGACGTGATGTGGAAGAAATTAAGTAATGATGATGTCAAGCTGAATTGAGGCTTTTCGACCTGTTCTGAAATCAGTAAGAGTATTGCAGGAGTCTTGTATTTATCACATTGGAGGCGTTAGCCGATATGAGCTGCGTTTAGAGGAGATGAGGAAAGGAAGAATCTGAAGTGATTGATGAATGCACGTGCAGGAAATCATCAAAACATACAAAGTATTCAAAGCATTTTCAAGGACATTGATGCAAATAAAATACATAAAAGCTATTGATGAGAGATTCTGTAAAAATAAAGTCCGTGTGAGCATGGGCAGAAACAAGACCCGATATTACGAAAATTGTTCAGTCGATGGAGAATCGGCTGCATTCAGCTGAAACGAAATTATGTGTGGATGGACACGTTTATCGCGTGCAGGAGCTCATCGTGACTTGTTCCACACTGTGTCGAGGTGCACAAGATGACAAGGTCGAAGATAGAAAGCTTGATAACATCAAGCAGTGGAAATGTTGAAATCAAGTTGTTTTCCCGGTATCCTATATAATGACAAGTTCTACAAGGATGTTCTGGAAGCTGGAGAATTTGCTAAGTTAGCTTATTACAACGACAATGTTGTTGGAGTCGTTTGCTGCAGAGTAGATACTTCCGAGAATTCAAGACGTTTGTATATGACGACATTAGGATGCTTATATCCGTAGGAATTGGCACAAAGATGATACAGCATGTTGACAATTTTGACAGGATATTTCCGCATGTCGACGTCAACAATGAAGAATCCATTGATTTTTATAAGAAATTCGGTTTTCCAATTGTAGAAAGAAGTGTACCTGCCTCATTATGAAGACAGAAGAGAATAATTATTCTACTATGGGAACATACACATTAAATGTCCCTTCCATTTTTTTAAAATAATCCATTTTTGTAGTACGTTTATTCAACATAACAGTTTGTTCTGTTCAATCAAGAAGTTGTGCCACAGCAAGAAACAGGCTGAGAGTTTCTGGATCGAGCCAACAAGTGGAACTTTATATATTTGTAAGTCTACATGTATGATATTGTGTGCCCTCAGTGATGAAGAAAGTGAATTTTATTAACAAGTTATTTTTCGTTTGTTCCATTTTACACCGCTTATTTGACTGTGATATATTATGTAAAGACTGAAACTTTGAAGTGTTTGTTGACAGTCTTCATTCATAGGATACTAATTCTTACTTGCGTAAAAAGTTGATATTTGACAGTGCCTGTTTAGAACACTGATAAAATACATAATGTCTTAAAATAAGACAATTTCCAATTTGGTTTTCACAACATGCTTTGTTGTATCTTACAATTACGTTGGAGTATGCTACAGGAAAAGCATATTTTTCAAGTGGAATTTTAATGGCACTGGGGACTTTTAAAACGAATATGAAGTTTTTCGTTTCTTTCCTTCAATGCCATTCAACAAGTGTGCAGAGAAGAAGGTTTGTTGCAGTCCAGTGAGAGAAGAAAGAAAGCGAAATTGAGTTATTCTGTGCCTAATAGAAGCTATCAATACAGTGAGTAATCTTTGCGAAATGGATCGCTGCACCTGCTTTCCCGGACGGTTCTGCATACTTTGCCGAAGACGACTTGGGCCACGACTCTGGACTCCCTCTGGTATAACGATTGGCAGTGATGACGAGATCTATCTTCCTTCAACCACTCAGGATGTAGAGCTCCCTGCAGGAACGCCGGAAACGTTAAGGACCTTATGGAAAATCAACCAAAAGAAAATCACTAAAACTCTTCGTCAGATCGCGTATTGGAAAAGCATCATGGAAAGCGACGAGAGTTTGATCGAAGAAAAAGAAGAGGAAATTAAATGTAGTTCTTTCAACCAAACAACTATGCTTCCGTTTGTGGTACAAGCAGTCAATGAAAATGAGAATGAATTTTTAGATCAGAGCTTACGAGACGCGTACCACAATTTGAAACAAGAAAGAAGGATGTTAAAGCGTTACAAAAACACAAGAAATCAACTGTTGTTAAAAATAGGTTGTCCGCACATTGCTGCAACAGTACCTCCACCACCAACTGAGCCAGAAGATGACGCAGAACAATCAAATGTGGAACCATCATCAACTGAACAACAAGAAGAAGAAGAAGAAGAAAGAACAACAACAAGAAGAAGAATCATCATCGTAGCAGTAACGCTTGGTGCTGGTGCTCTTTTCTATTATATGCGCAATAGAAGATCCTTGTAAAATCGTTCCTGTTTCCTCGGGGATCCCAGCCTGGTATAAATTATTGTTAAATCCAGTTGGCTTAGAATAAATCGCATGCAATTTTAGAAAAGCATATAAAGATTCAGTGGATCTAAAATTATTCTGGATCGTTTGGAGATACCAACAACAATAACTGGATTGATACACCATTAATGGATTCTTTTTCGAAAAAACTGTTGAGGGGAGATATTTTATTTTGCATTTTGCTTTATTTAATGTTCTTATTTTCCGTTAATTTTTCAATTATCATATCCTTTTGTTCTTATCTTTCATTCCTTATTTCAATTAATGTTTTCTCTTTAATTATTCAGTTATTATTATTCTCCTTATTATATTTTCATTCACTTATTATGTTTGAATTCCAACTTCAAATAATGTATTGGAAACTTTTTTCGTTTTTTTTTTTAAATAACTGAATTAAAATTGTACTTGTTTTAAAACTCAAATAAAAAGTAAAAAAAAAACTTTTTTCTTCGGTCTTAATAGTCTATTTCAACTACTACTCACGGAGAATGTTGTATGTTAATAATCACAAACTTTTCTCTACTAAATGGAGTCAGTGAATCACTTGTTACATTAACTAATCAAAGAACACTTTTGCAAGTAATATCCAACGAAATGAAAATTGGTTTTTAACTAGCAGCATTATTAATGGTACCTTATTCCACGATGCAGGGTAATTACTCCAATTGCTCCTAATTTGCTATGGAAAACACATTTGGCCTCACTTATAACCAAGAGGAGATGCATTAGGGTCAGTTCTACAATCGACCGCTAAACTTCTAGTCAGCACTAAGTTGAGGCCAACTCTCATGTTGCGTACTCTCATTGGCCAAAATCAGACTTGGCCTCAACGTAGCGCTGACTAGAAGTTTAGCGGTCGATTGTAGAACTGACCCTTTTTAAAACTTTGTAACAGGTAGTGTTCATCACATTATTCTGCAGATTTGGCTAATTTTCAAAATATGTTCATTGAACCTTCGAATATAGAAAATCTTTTACAACCCGGAATTCGGATTTTAAGTTAAAAAAAACAACTCAAGTTTTAGATTTTTGTTTCAACTTTGACTTTTACCGTCTTTTCCATCAAAAACTAAAAATAACAGAAAAAAAGATATACGTAATTGAACTGATGTTGAAGAAAGATTTGCAAGAAATAAAACTTGAAATACAAACAAACAAACAAAAAACCTCAACAGAAACTAAACACTTTTTTTCAGTAATTTTTCAGAAAAATTAAGATTGAAGGAAAAAAATCAAAATAAGTTTCTAAAAGTGTTTCAGGTGTCGTTGGAAAGATCTCGTTCCAATGTTTCCAACGGAACATTGATCATCCATATAGCATGCTCGTTGCTGAGGTTTGGCGTAACACGTGTGCACCGTCCCAACAACTGGTCTCCGCCTAACTTGTTTCTTAAATAACTCTGTCGGAATGGCATCGATCTTCCTAGTTTTGGTTTATCATCTCTAGAATCGCCCTTCTTTGCTAAGTAATCAATGCTTGTACTCAGTCCATTTGTTCAGTCTCCTCCAGTTCCATATCTCGAAACGGTCACAGCTTATTTCACCACCAGATGTGCATAAGATGCAGTTCTATTTTGATTCTGAACTAAATTAATTCCTACAATAAAGAACACGAAATCTGACAGATCTAATTTTTTGAGTTGTAAAACTGAAGTTTTTATATATTTTTTCATCCAAATTTTTATAAAATTTCTTTCCCTCTCTCAGACAAAAATCAACAGAAATTATTCTTTCACAACGATAAATTTATTTCCATTATTTACTACATGAATATCGTTTTGAGTGAACCATAGTTGCCAGATAATTACACTAATCACACTACCATTTTTAATTTACCTTACGGTAGATATTGAATTTCTATTATTCATAATGTTCATTAAACAATCTCAACCAAATGCGTAAGAGTTCCGAAAAATACGGGAACCTGGCAACAGTGTTCACCACTCTACTTTTTCTCAAAACTCTGTTCCTCGTATTTGAATTTATTTTAAAGCCTTTAGGCAACTATGGCTCAGGCCGTATGGATGATGATGGGATAAATTGGTGGAATGAAGAAAGTGAGAGGAAACGGGAGCACCCAGAGAAAACCCACGCGGTGTTTGTCCACCACAAAGCCCAAATGGCATGAGGAGGGATCGATCCGACGACCCCAAGCACCAGAGGCAGGGGCGTAACTACTATGGCGCGAGACCCCGCAGCGCGGGGGGGGGGGGGCGAGTGCCCGGTCCTTCCAAAGGGCCCTTCACCCTAGCTTCATGCCTTAGTCGGTGAAATAATAAAAATAAACATGCCTCAATAGAAAGGAGCAAACTTTTGCTCATAATTTTCAGACTTCGGTGATTAAATCTATCTGAGAATTGCAACTTGAATCTTCGAGTCTCTTTTCCTTTACTAAGAGATGGTCTGACCTTGCAGGATTGGTTTATTACCCTTTGCATGGAGGGGATTCTTGTAGGTCCAGCACCGCGAGCAATTTTGGCATAAACCGATTCGGAACTTTTTTCTATATATTGCCATTCTACAAGCAACAACGCCATCTCTCTCTTCTCTTCCCGTACCCGTCCTTCTTTTCTTGCTTTTCAGAACTGAAGAGGTCCAGCCACCAACCTTAGGACCCAGGAGCAGGACACAACCCTTCGCAAAACAATCCTCCAGAATGAATGCTCACCAAAGGAAAAGGAAAAAAAAGTCTTTTATAGTTCTTACCACTTGTTTGGGCAAGCAAAAAGGCCATTTTGCAAGCAAATGAAGGAGAGTGGAAAGAGAGAACGAGAGGGACAGAGAGGAGATAGAACAATCATCCCCGTCGGAGGGTCGAAGATGAAGAAGCTGTTTGGTGGAAGGTAATTTTGGTACATTTGCGCGCTCTTTCTTACCCGGTGGAACGAGGTACAAAAATGAAAAGTAAACACTAATGCCAACTTACCTTGTCAACACTTTTTTCCCGTAAGTTTCACGTTGCAAATGCTTCCCACAGCTACAGTAAATACAACTAAACTGAATTCTTTTGTATTCTTTTCGTACCTTAGACCAATGTTTTTCAAACTTCTGGAAGTCGTGGCGTAAAAAATAATTTTGATAAACCGGAGCCTAGAGCGTACTTGAATGAATATTTCAACTAAGATCCTTATACCGTACATAACATAATTATTAATCCTTAGATTACATGCTTTTTAAATTGCATGCAATGTTATGTTACATACACCATTAAAATGAATGCTAGCGTCTTTGTCTTATTTTTTCTTTCTATCTTCCCCATCCTCTCTCTTTTTTCTTTCTTTTTTCTCTCTTTTCGTGTGTGTGTGTGTGTGTTTTCCAGTGACCCTTGATTTGATGTGACAAACAACTGGAGACTTGTTTCGAACTCATTCCCAAACACCAATTCACTTCAGAGTATAAAGAATGCTTGGGTTTTAGATGGTGGCCGATATCCAGAGATTTGCCAGTATTTTCAAGTTGATGGTGTGTGTTTGGTGATGGGGAAGGGGAAGGGAAGGGAAGGAAAGGAAAATTTGGAATTGGGTGTGACGTAGGGACGATTTTTTCCATTGACAGCAAAGCTTGTTTCTCAATCGTTTGAAGTTGTAAAATGTGTGTGTGTTACTATAGAATCATTGAGTTTTACCGAAAAAGGCACAGTTTTACCCCACTTTTATTATAATTAATATTCCATCCCCCTTGATTTTTGGATGGCAGACAGTGTTTGTGACGACTCAGAATCAATCGCGCTCGGGAGTTTAGTTTGACACATGTTGACAAGTGGACGAAACCCGGATTTATTCTCTTTCGTGTGTGTACAATTAAAGAACAACACATTAATTGTATTCGAACCAGAGCTCTAACGTATAATTCGTAAATGATTTAATTGGCATTAAAGGCAGGCTGTGTACAACAGAACATTAAATTACGTGTACGGAGTGTGCGTACAAACATTTGAGTGTATGTGCGTTTTGTAGGCCTAGAAGGAAAAAGTGCACCTCACCATTAGAGAACGTGTGTTTTTTGTGTAGCGATCAATCAACAGTACTTCCGTCATTCCGTGTATGGTGTGTGTGGTATATTCTATTTCATCTTCGGTCGGAGTGAGTGAAGAAGTTCTCCAGTTGTTTTACATATTACTTATTTACAGTTCAGATTGCTTCCTCTGATTCATATTCATAATGAGTGGGAGTGGTGCTAGGAAAAAATAAAAAAGGCGGCTACAGGAAGAAAATATTCGTAAAACTAACTTAAAAATTACATCGTTTTTGGGTAAAAGTCAATTGATGCTTGTAGTGAAGATAAGTTTCCTCCAACTACTCCACTTATCCTCCATTTTTCATCTTTCTGTAGCAGTCCGTAGAACACAATTTTTATTTTACTGTTCAGATTGTACAATTATCTGCACTTGCAATGTTATCAGTTGAGCGAGTTTTCTTACGGGATTGAAAGACTTCAACAATGAAGTCATCGGAAAGTATATTAGAAGCAAGGACAGAACAATGGTCTTGCTCAGCAAGTAGATAAGTATTCTTTTAATATTTGGTATATCCTACAATTATATTTAGTTGGATTTACATAACAAGCGCATTGGCTTTATGAATTTCTTTTCGACATTCTATGGATGTTGTACATTAAATTTCCTTCTAAATTAATTTGAGAAATATGTGCGAACTTTGTGCATAATTAGGTAAATCTTTAGGACATTAATCTCCAATTGTGTCTACAGCAGGTGGTATTATTTTTGTTATAATAATAATAAGACATGTTGTACACCACCTAACATCTGAAGCACGAGACGCCACTGTTACCATTCAAGAAGCGAAAATTTTGTTTGGCGGAGGGGGACCTTAGGCGTCCATTCTAGGTTATTTTTTAGGTTATATTCTACCACTTTAAAAAATCTGAATAAATTTACAACCACTTAACATACATAACATACATTTATTTTGAACCAACTGTTGCCTTAGTTTTTTACATTCAATTTTCAAATTTTCTAAACTCTCTCAAAATTGTAATTTTGCGCCAACAAATTGAAACAAATTATCATCTTGTAGAGTTTAAAAAATCTTCAGTTTAAAAAACAGGTCATCGTAGGTGCAAATCCAACCGAGATATTGCTAAACTGCCAAAAAGACTCTTTAATTTATTATGAGGTTAGGTTAGTATCTCTTGGGTTGAAATTTGCTGGAGAGCGATCATTTTGTATACTGATTATGGTAGTAATTTTATCACTATTCGTTCCAAGGCAGTGTGCACCGTCTTACCCTGCTAGGCCCTTTATTATTAACAAATGATTTTTTTTTTCATTTTTCGTAGATTATCTAAGATCATGAGTTAGGGTAGGTTAGGTAAGGGCAGGTTCGGTTATGTATTTTTACACTTTCGTTTCTTTGTTTCAAAATACATTTCTATCTGTCTGTGCGAATCTGACCTTACCTAACCTCCGCTACCCCATAATCACTGCCAATGGAAGACACCGATTATTAAAAACAAATATAAACAGATAGAAATGTATTTTTTAAAAAAAAGAAACCAAAGTGTAAAGTTACATAACCGAATCTGACCTTACCCAACCTACCCTAAACCATGGTCACTAATTTTATATAATCTACGGAAAATGCAAGAAAGCAATTGTTAATAATAAATTTGAACTTATAAAAATATATTTTTTAAGAAAAAATAAAAAAAAATGACCCCTCTCCCCCTGCTGGGAATCGGACCCGGATTTTTTATTTCGTAAGCCAACGTCCTACTAACATGCCACGCTGGAAGGCAACCGGTGGTCTCGCTGTGATACTTACTGTCATCACATAACATCTAACCAACACGTGCCTCTACGTGGATTTACATTCAGAGAATCGTACTTTTAGAACTTCAAATAGTCGATTAGAAAAAAAAAACTCGCCGCCAAGATTCGATCACGGGACTCTGGATCAGCTTTCCGAAACACTGACCACCAGACCAAGCTACGAGCTGTCGGCCAAACTCTTCTTTGTTACTTATGGTTCAAGAAGCTCTGTGCCTACGCGAGAGAGGACGATGTATTTTTCCATCTGAGCTTCCCCTCTGCTGTGGAGGTGGGCGAATGGTTCTGAAAAAAAAAAATACTACGTAAACAACACAACTTTTAACGAGACAGGTATCTGGGTCCTGATTGACCTCCTGCCTGTCAACCCGCTACGGTCTTCACAAAGTGGACTTTTAATACTAGCGTCTAAACACAGAAAGACCTATTTTCGAACGCTTGTAAAACATGAGTTAATTAACTGTTCAAAAACAACGTACCTGACTTACCTAACCTCCACGTGCCCTTGGTCTCTAATTTTATTAAATTTCTTAATGCGTATATATATATATATATATATGTAAATGTAAACTATTGGTTTATTATCAGTAAATACATTTAGTTAATGTAACAAAATACATCAATTAATAGTTCATTAATTATTAACAACAATGAAAAAATACATTGTTACTATTTTAATTTAGATCAATAATGTAAATAAAAAAACAATTTTAAAGGAGGAAAATCTCATCTAATGCCTTCCCAGGAGGCAACGTACCAAAAATAAAAGATGCATTCCCTCGCTGAATTGCGATACTGATGCGCTGGATTAGGAAGGTGGTCGCGCGGGTATCACCCGAAACGATCTGTATTCGCCCACCAACCTCTTTAATAAAATTAAGGCCTGCCATGCCCCAAGTACCACTTGATTCAATTGCGATCGCAACAAAAATTAACTGAGCAAGTAGATTAGAGTATTTCTGATTTTTATCGGCCTCCCTACGAGTAGCTGCACCACCTGCTTTCAAAGAAGAATGAGTAACATTTGAAATGGCAAAAGTATCAGCGCAGGTGAAATCCCATAATAGAGGTCTTCCTCTTTTCCATGCAACTAGTGTCATTCCATGGTCTCTTACCGTTGGAGCGGCTACAGCCAGATGGTTCTCGTACCGATGGTACATTAGCAGAAACTAGAGCTCTGAGGATTACATCATTGAAACTAGAATGACGCGTGTGTCTACCAGCGTTCTTGACACAGGAGAGACCGTGAAGCACACAGCATCCACGAATGCTCCACAGGCTGGACAGCGGTGAGGTACACAGACGTCTGCTCCTAAACATAAGGCTACAGCAACACGGAAGCTTCCATTTGAAAGATGTAGCCCAAGAAGAGGAGAAGGCAAATCTTGGAGCCAAGCACCTGACTCAGGTGAATACGCTGCTAGTAGCCTGGCTTGATCTTCCAGACAAGTAGCGGATTGTAGTAACTGCGATTGTGTACGTTTGATGATAGGATCTTCCCAAGAAGACTGAGAGCTATTGACATGCAATAGAGGAGAATTTAATCCACTTAACGTAGACCATTTTGCTGAACAATCTTGAATAGAGATTTAACATTCAAAATCAGGTGAAAGAAGCAGAAAAGTGCAAATATAGTTGGCACAGAAAACCATGAATGTAGCCGAAATACAAAAAAATCTAAACACAAGAATGTAACCGTTGGGGTCCGTTGGACCTACATTGGTGTTTTTAGGGTTAAACTCAAGGTTCTGCAAAACGCGAAACATGGATGCAAAACTAGTGAAGATCAGCACACTCTCAGTTCTCGAAAAATTTGACAGAGGGGACGCTACCATTAACTTGGGAACAAAAAATAGAAGAGCTTATAACCTTTTAACCGTTGCGGTGCAAAACTAGCACAGACCGGTATACTATAAGTTTTCGAAAATGACTAAGGGGGGGGGGGTATCATTAACTTGACTCCCCAAAATAGAAGAGCCTGTAACTTTTTAACCCTTGCGGTGGAAAACGCGAAACTTGGGTGAAAAACGATAGACTATTTATTTCTCAAATTTGGTTGTGGTGGTGGTGGGGGGTCAAGTTGGACCCTTACTGTTCAAGGTACGGCTTTTATTCGATGTGCTTCATATTCTTGGTTCGAAATTTATTAGAACGTAATCTAAAAAAAAAAAAAAAAATGTAGAACGAAAGTTGACCAAAATATAATTCTATGTCAAATGTTAACATACGGTGTACTTTTGTTTTGGTAATGTTGAAAATTTAGAAGACATAAGAAGGATGAAATGCGAACTTGCGAAGTGGTCGTGGACTGGCATTATAAATTCCACGTACTGTTTTTATTTGGAAGTTATAATCCACGTACTGTTTTTAAATTCAGAACTTCATGGGAAAAAGATGTCATCAAATACAGAACAACTTCTTCCTGGGCATAACTCAGAAAAGAATAGTAGTAATTTGCTTTCGAGAAGGTTAAGTAAGATTCTGGAAACGCGTTTGGAAAATGATAAGGTGAGTATCATCACTGATCACAGAGATACAAGAGTATATTCTTGCTGCTAACTTTTCATTCTTCATATTCATCTTGTACACACATTTGTGGTCTAAAGACAAGTTGTACATCAGAATCGCCACATTGAATCTAATTACAATATTAAATCAAGTTACTATTACATTATCTAGATAAAACTCGGTTTAACTTTAGTAGTGCCGGACCAATAGAAATGTGGTGGTGGTGCCTTTTTGCAAAATTTACCGGAGGAGTGAGATGTTTGTGTGACATGCAAACATATGATGAGCGTAAAAACAAGTTAAAAAGAGACGTAAGCGTGTTTGTTAGCGATAACTATTGCTGTGATGTCGGAATTGTATTGTGGATTAGGGCGAAGGGTGCGTGAGCGTATAATTTTTTTAAAAAACGAACCTGACTTTACCTAACCCCTCTTCACTCGTTCGAGATACTCTCCGTGCTTTTGTGGCAAAATACGTGTCATTCATAACATGAAGTGTCATTCCTCCGCGTTGCGCTATCTTGATCAACTAGTCTGCGTATTTGACAAAATGTATTGCTTTTTTCACATTTTTTGTATTCTTGGTTGTCGCTAGACGTTTATAGAAGTGCCTGTGACAGGAAATAAGTAAAATCTAAGAAGAATTGAAAAGAATTTTGAATAAAGTCGAAGTTCGAGGCACCACCAACTACGGAACTGCAGTCTGTGAAAGTATAAAATTTTAGATTTTTCAACATTTATCTTTAGGTAATTCATTGAAGTCCATAAATTTAGATTTTTGATGTTATTTGTGGCCTTTAGCCTACTCTGGCACAGCCCGAAATTCCATAAATAAAATAGATAAACTTTAGATGTGGTCAGCCAAAACACTAATAATTTCCTCACAAAAAGTTATCACTAATATTGAGAGAGTGATAGCGAACTAATCAGGTTAGTTCAAGTCTAATTAGATCTTTTAATAATTATGTGATATTTATGTTAGTAACACTGACATGTCAGCCATTTGGCGAGGGTAAACTAATGAATAAGGCTCCGCCTTTTACGCCATTACTTACATCTAATCACGACGACATTTACATTCACTTCTCTCGTTTTGCGCACTGCTGGAATGCGTAGCTATTGCAGTTGACACGCTTTCTTTGCGTAATATATAGACCTCATTTCACTAACTTCTCTTATTACATTATACTTTTCATGGCTTAGCCTTTGTTCACTTTCACGTTCTGAATACCATTCAGAATTTTCCGAACATTACATTTCAGCTATAATTTTTATTAATTTGCCTCACAACATGTAAAGTCATCCTCTCAACTTGATCAACTTTTCCTATTATATTACACTTAGATAATTAAATCTCGTGCTTTAACATTATCAAAGTTCCAAACACTAGATTTCTCCAGTAATTTAGTTTCATACGGTAATGAGGAATAAATATTTACACTCATACGATGCTAACGTAATTAACTATTGATCTAAAAAACTTTAGTAAAGCCAAGATTACCGTTATAAATATTTATTAACAAATTGCATCCGACTATTGTCCAGTGTTTGGAAGCGTCATTCTGTGACAGTTCAGTCTAACTTGTGATACGTATAAGCAACCAACCTACGCCTACCTGGATGTGAAAAAAGTCCATCCGTTTCAGTGATTTAATGCAATAGTGTTAAAAATCAAAATTAACAGAACAGATATATTAATAAATTGCAAGTTGTACATTTGTGAACTTTCATATTTTACCCATCTTCCACCATAGGAAATAAGTGCGAGGAAGATCATACAATCCTCACCTCCGGATTTGGAATTCTACATCACCAAAGAGGAATTAAATCAAACAGACAGTGAATAGCAACGATATAATTTTCTAACAAGTTACTTTATTAGAAATATCACATAACCGATCCCCTTTCCTATCCAAGGGATGTGGTCCATACCTTTAGTCACCTTCATCTGTGTACCATAATATCACTTATTTCGTCGTCGAGAAAAGTATTTTTCTGACATTTTAGGGTCTTCGTCTGTCAAGGGATAACTGGTGTGTATAATGAGTATATATATATATATATATATAAAAAAAACACACACACACACACTTATTACTCGAATGTATATTTGTAGATAATTAAGATTGAGATCATAGAGAAAGTAAACAAATTTAAATACCTAGGAGCATATATAACTAACAAGAACGAGGTCACGAAAGAAATGAAGAGTCACTAAGCGTCGGGCAACCTAACCTTGCGAATTAATATAAAAAAAGTTGAAGTTGAAAATATACAGAACGGTATTTTGCCGGTAATACTTTATAGTTGCGAAAGTTGGAGTACGACCCTAGCAAATGAACATAAATTGCGTGTGTGTGAAAATAAGGTTTTGAGACAGATATACGGGACAAGATGACCGATGAATGGAGGAGACTGCATAATGAAGAACTCTACAGATTGTATGATTAACGTGAAATTATAAGAATAATGAATCAGGACGACTAGGATGGGCTGGCCATGTAGCTCGAATGAAAAAAAAAAAGATTTTCTAATAGACGATCTGCTTATAGCTATATCACATGCCTAGCGAAAGATTGAAACGAGAAAACAACTGAGCATCGACCAAGAGGACACACCTGGTTGGTTATCAAACAACTAGAGAGGTTCGATGCACAGTTGTTTTTTTTAATTGTAGGTAGCGGGCTACTTGGGCGGGACTAAACTGTGACGTATGGCTTCATGTTCTTGGCGAAATCGCATATCTTCTATTAGAACATCCTTGGGGAAAATGACTATTATATTCCATCGTGTTTGGTAAGCCGGAGGGAAAGAGGCCGTTGGAAAGACCGAGACGTCATTGGGATAACAATTTTAGAAAGGATATTCGAGAGATAGATAATAAGATAAAAACGCTTGATTTTGCACGGGATAGATTCATGTGGCGAACGCTTGTTATTGCGGCGATCAACTTGCTAGTTCCGTAAACCGTAGAGTGAGTGAGTTAGTTATGTACCGGGTTATTCCTTAAGTAATGTCGTATGTGCTATGTCTGTTGTAGGGCACGTGATTGTTTCGCCATGTGTAGAAGGAGGGCGGTCTACTACTCCCCGTTTTGGAAGCGTGGCTTGTGTTTGATCATAGCAGTGTCAGAGGACTACATACTGTATGAATTTCACCATGTCTTGCTTGATAAATTTCACCAGAAACATCCAGTCCAGCACGAAACATAAATGCCGTATATAGTCAGGGTACTGTGGATGTGCGAAAGTGCCAGAGGTTTCGGTCTGGGGACACCAGCCTCACCGATAAGCCACGAGAAGCTATTGTCCACATGTGCAGCTGGACAAGGAAACCCTGCAAACAGCGGTGGAGGCCAGTCCAATGCAAACTGTTGAAGAACTGACCAGCGAAGCCATGTCACCCATTTGACCGTTCATCATCATCTGCAGGACCTCGAGTACGTGTCGAAACTGGAAAATGGGTACCCCATGCGTTAACTCCTCAACAGAAGCAGCAGCGAGTTGACATCTGCAGTTCCCTGCTCACCCGTCACAGAATGGTGACAGGGGATGAAAAGTGGGTCCTCTATCATAAAATTACACGCGAACGGCAGTGGGTATCTAAAGGGCGGAGGGCCGCAGGAACTGTGCCAAAACAGGATCTCCACCCCTGCAAAGCGATGTTAAGTGTTTCGTGGGATAATCCACTTTGCGCTCTTGCCACGTAACCAAACCATCAATTCAGATGTCTCTTGCCAGCAGCTTGAACGCCTACGGACTGCGTGTTTGAAGAAACGTCATGCTCTGGTTAATCGCAAGGATGTGCTCCTCCACGGTGATAACGCGTGCCCACACACGGCAAGAAGGACCTGTGCTGAAATCGAGGAACATGGGTGGGAGAAACTTCCCCACCCGGCGCTTTGACCAGATCTTGCACCAGCCGACTACTGTCTTTTTCGCAGCGTGCAAAACTACCTTTCCGGGAAAACACTGCAAAATGAGGATAACGTGCCACGAACAGTGACCCAGTTCTTTGCCTCCAAAACTTGCAACATCTTTTAGCAGGGGATTCAGCAACTGGTTGACAAGTGACAAGAGTGTTGTGAAATGCGATGGAGACTATTTTCCTGACTAACTGTAGTTTCAGGTAAGTTATCATTCTTTTCCTCACACTGCAAAATACGACATTACTTATGAGATAAGCTGATACATTTGTAGAAATTGAAAAAGTTACAGAATCCACTGGGAAACGAATGGGGGGAAAGCATTTTGCTGAGCTAAGTTTGCTTAACAAAATGGTACTTCACTCTTGCATGATTAAGGAAGCTTCAGTGTCTTCGGAGCTCTGTAAGTGATGTCGTATTCTGAGTTCATGTTGAAAAGTTGTTGCTGTTTTGTAACTGATACTGGATTTTTTATTGCCTTTGGTGAGTCAGATGAACTCCAGATACAGAGAATTTACTGCACCTTAAATTCTCGCGTCAAAGATTTGCTACTTTACGGATCCGACAAATAGTAAGTTTCAAATTAATTTAAGGAATGGGGAGACTTTGGCTTGGCCTCTATTCATTTTACTGGCCATTGCCTCAGTCTATTTGACAGGAATGCAGTTTTACATTGACATGATTAGTTGACGGCGTAATAGTGGTACTTTTTATTAGACGTGTCTAGTACTAACCAAGCGGCGTTGGTAGCGTTGGCTTAACATCTCAGCTGCCGACCACCCTTACTAAGGTTTTTCTCAGTCACATCGGGCAATTGCCCGGATTATTCCATCAACTTAGGCCCTGGCCGACTCCCTCCCACATCCTTACCCCATGCCAATCTTGACGTAAGCCTTAGATGCCTAAAGGCCATAAATAAAGTAAGTACCTTATACTGTTCGAGACGATGCAAACAAATTACGCTATAGTCCAGTCATTATACGATTTTACACGAAACTAATTGCAATAGAATTTCTGTTTGTTTTATGTGGCACAGCATTGCTTTCTGAATAACAAATCAAAAGTTTACCAAAATCAACTGTGCCGTTTCCCGCCATATTGGATTTTTCTGTATAATACTTTTGATAGCAACATCGATAATATCATTTCAACGAATGAAACTACGCACTTCGATCTTGCGTCAAATTGAAGACAATGAATGGTAAAAGTAACGAACGTAGGTATAGTTCGTGTGTACTGCGGCTGTTACTCCAAAATTCTTGTTTTGTTAGTGTTCTTCTATTACTTCGATTGCAAATAACTATAAAACCGTCAGTTGGCAGGAAAACCTCCTCAGTAGAAAGATTATAGAGTCAAATCTGCTCTTTCCAACAGTATTTATATCGTTGCTTTATCTTAAAATCTAAGGGAGCTAGCTAATTTTACGTGACGCAAGATGTTGCGTTTTCGGTCATTGCAATTTAAAGACATTCTAGAGATGGAGGAGGTGGAAATCGCCAACGAAACCTGTTTTCCAAAATAGTCCACAGAGGCTCGATGATATTCAGGACTGGGGACTGTACCGACCAGGGAAGATGTTGAACCTCATCAACATGCTCGTGAAACCACTCTTAGCGGTGTGAATGTAATTTATGTCGATGAGAAATGCAGGCAGCTTCTTTCTGTCCTGTACTTCTCACTGTCTTACGGCATCCGTTACTTATGTTGCTCACTTGTTTAGTACCTTGCATAGATAAGTGGACCTCGATGCATGGAATCTGATGAAATCAAATATGTTGTTGAGTTTCATTCATCCCTCTGCCCCTGGTAAGGCTATCTGTTGTTTTGAGGCTTCGCATAAGCACATGTTCAATGTTAAGATTGTTGGCCAGCCTCCCTAATAGTTATCAGTTTACCGAACTACATGAAATCCTTGTTGAAACATGTTATGAACATGAGAATGGGTAGCTTCCAGGATGTTAATTTGCTGCAAGTGGATATAAATTGTTTTAGTATACCAGTTATGACCTGCAGCTGCAAAACATGGCAACATCGACCTCAAGGACTCGAGATACAGATTCCAGTCGCATGTTGTTTCTGCAGTGACAAGAATTTTAAGAATGTGTATCATTTTCATATATTGTATCCATAAGCGAGAAGTTCTGTTTCATTCTGTCACGTGGCTTTTGGTAATTTTTACCTGCTTAATCACATCAAGTACAGCTAAACTTGTAGCGCATTCCTCATTCGACCCAACTAGTAGATCATTGTATGCTTTTGTGAAGGTATGCAGGACTGTGCTGTTCGAGTGACCACTTGATGAATTATCACTGATATCTTCAATAACATGGTGAGCAGTAGATTGATGAACGCTGCTAGTGTATGGTGGAATCTTGTTGCCTTCATTTCCTAGATAGGGAGTCGGCAGGTGTAGAGCCTCGTCTATAGGAGAACGTTGAAAACGCCACCCACCAGTATGTGTCCTCTTCTTGCTCGAGCTATCGCTTTGCCACTGAACATATATAAATCACCGAATTCTCCGTGTAAATCACTTCCAAGGTCTTCTGAAGGGCTGAAACATCCATTAGTTGACCAATGCATCGTATGTAGCTCATTTAGGAATGTAGACCACCGATTAAAAAGACATCATCATCTCCTTTAAGGTGCTATCTGATGGTTCATTCAGCAGTATATAATGCGCTTTTTACCATAACGGTTGATTAAATGTAGTAACAGGGGTAATATTGTTTTTAGTTGCTTGATCAGTCAGAAATGTCAGGGTGGAATAAATACCTGTGAAGTCCGTAGGATTCATATTTATCATGGGTAGGAAGATGGTAGGCGATTTCCTTGGATAATCACTTCTTTGCATCATCTGCAAAACTCCTAACCATCCGGGCCGAGTTGTTCCTAATCAGGGTCAGAGTTTCCACAGGAGCTACATCAATAACTGACTTTGCCTGTATTCAAGATTGTGGATGTGGAACATCACATTTTGTAACGATTCTACTATTTTTCTGAGCTGGTGTCACTGCACCGATCATCCCCATGGCGTGGAATGTGTTATTACCGTCAAGAATTATGATGTTATGGTCCACATTATCAGCGGCATAATGGACAAACTGTCCTGGCTACTGTGCCCATGTTGAAGCACTCCTTTCGCAACGTTTTACTTCACTGTGCGATGAACAAAGCTGGTACAGTGAATCAATAAAAATCCAAAATAGTGATGCAATTGTGCAACTAGCCCTAACTCTGGAGGAGCAGTTATTACTCCTGGACGAGATGACTGTATGATGACCTGGCCTATAGATGCTACTTTCTTTTCTTATTATAAGCTATGGGAGACCGAAGAAAAACATTTAGGCTGTCCGGAAGAAACTGACGTGTTGACTCGACAGAAACCATGTACTCTGTTGTTACGTACAAGAAGTCTGATATTTTAAGTAATTTTATATAATTTCTGGTAAGTCTTGGTGCTGTCAGTATAATCATCTTCATTCTTCCACTTTTCAGCACTAATTTTCTTCAAGAATGTCTTTAATCAAAAAGATAGATTATTGGGATTTGTTTCGGGTTCATAAATTTCCATTCATAAAATACGTAGAAAATCGAGGTATTTTGTAATTGTTAGAAAAGCCACATACACGGCCAAAACAATCATTTGTCGCATCGCATGTGGTTATTTAATGTAATGTAGAAGTGATTTATTTCATTTACTTTAAGACAAAAATCAAGTGTTTATCATATGTTCGGGAATTAGTATATTTAAAGTCATAAGCATGGTGCTTGGTTATTGCATGACCGAAAACGCAACACCTTGCGCCACGTAAAATTAGCTAGCTCCCTTAGTTTTTAAGATAGAGCAATGATATGGATACCGTTGCAAAGAGCAGATTTGGCTTTATAATCTTTATATCAGGGTGGTTTTCCTTGCAGCTGACGGTTTTATTATTTACAATCGAAGTAATAGAACACTAACAAAACAAGAATTTTGGAGTAACAGCAGCCATATTTAAATATGACGGCAGTACACACGAACTATACCTACGTTTGTTCCTTCTACCATCCATTATCTTCAATTTGACGCAAAAACGAAGTGCCTAGCTTCATTCGTTGAGATGATATTTTCGATGTTCGTTTCAAAGTTGTTCCACAGAAAAATCCAATATGGCGACTGAAAATGGCGGGAAATGACACGGTTGATTTTGGTAAACTTTTGATATGTTATTCAGGACGCAATTCTGTGCCAGATAAAACAAACAGAAATTCTATTGCAATTAGTTTACATATCGCGAAGTAATATTGCGAAAAAACAAGCCTTTTTTTCGCTTAAAATGACTGGACTATAGTAGGCCTACTTCTATTTTAACACGTTTTTATTAACTCGCTTTATTGTCTGTCTGTCCGGTACAAATTATGCAATCGATTTTAAACTCACTTTCCATCATCCGATTTCTTTGAAATTTTGTAAACTTGCTTGCTTCCGATGACAATACAATATTCAATTATTAGATATACGACAAAATAATCCAGTTAACTGTAATTAATTAATTAAAATAATTCGAAATTATCCTTAAATGCACGGAACACCGCAACTATTTTGTGAAATTTGGGATGCCTATCTCGCAGGGAGTTTGATATTCAACTTTAATTAAAAAGGATTTTTTTTAAAAAAAAACACGCTTTTTGAAGATGGATTAAAAAGTAAAATATAATAAATTGAATTAATCTTATGAATCGGAAAATAAAAGCGTGGATGCTCTTTCTTACCTTATCATAATAACCTATCTAAGAGCACCCACGCTTTTGTTTTCCGATTCATAAGATAACCTTTTTTAATTATTATTTTTTTTTGTAGCATAGCATTCAGTCAGCGGTCACATAGTTTTTTTTTTAACAGTACATTACTGGACATGTATTTACTTTCAGTAGGACATACTTTCTTACATATTATCGTCTTCAGTTTACTTCATTCTGTCGTGTTTTCTCTACTTCTACTTTTTCAAATAATT
>JAGDQP010034857.1:0-19879 GCA_022664845.1 Lepisma saccharinum | reverse complement strand
TCAGAAAAGGCAGGAAAACGGGAAATCAATGTGTCTTCGTACTCTATGAACGTAGTCATCAGTTAAGGTCGTTTTAGGCGTAAAACAGCTAAAATTAAGTTGTATATTTGTGTTGTTACGCTCATTTTTACGTGTATCGTAATAATTCGTAGCGTCCTACGTCTGTGCGTTCTTCTCATTAGTATATCATGATATTGTGGTCTTGGTAGTGATCAAGCCTAATTCTACCTATCCTGTTTGATAGTTTTTTCTCCGTATTTTGTACCTATTGCGACTGTTCACCACGAGTATGGTATTAGCGTTCGAGAATTGAGTAGTACGCGTTTGTGACTGCATTTTCGTAATTTGTTGCCTGTTGATGCGTACCTTGAACGCGGTGAGAGTCGGCGAATACATATACTCCGGTGTGAATACATCGAATTCGACCTAAGGAAATAATATATGGTTATGTAAAATCTAAAATACAGTAGCATTCCATAATTTACATAGTTAATAGTGTGTTTTTATGTGTATATTGTTGCTTATGGTGTCTCATTTCATATGTAACCTATCGAATTGTGCGTGTAAGGGCAAAAACATAGATGCAAGCCCTCCGATAGTATGACTGGTTGGTAAATCTGTTATGTTCGTGTCAATTGGTTCATATTTGTTTTGCGAGACGAACCAATTAAAGGAGCTTTTATATTGTTCAATAATACGTTCCACGAGTTCCATGAAAAGAATTCTTTCGTTGTATATGAAAGCTGTATTAATTGTTACATACTGTTAAAAAGTAACGTCTGTTACTGGAAGTTCCGAGAGATACTGCGTTGCTTTGTATGTCGTTTGTTCCTAAATAAATATCATAAACAGTACGAGGTTGTGCGAGTTGAGTTTTTGTTGTCACTCTGAATATCGTTGACGATAGTAACTGTTCGCATGCCTACGGCACGAGTCACATTAGCCAAATATTAAGTCAATCATCAGTTCTAACAGTTCTTGTAAACGAAAATCAGTTGCAATTTATTCCCGAGCTCCGCATTTCAAACATCTGCTTTCAACTCCTTCTATGCTCAACCCACCTCGACACGCGGCGCCCTCAACAGGGAAGTGTGTGAATTCTAGAACCGTCACATCCCCTGTGAAGCCATTGCACAATTTTGGAAAAAACTTTGCTAAACTTTATTTTAAATGGGTCACCCTAGCAACCTTTGACTTCGGTCCATCACGATTCGACCATATACACCTGGTTAAAATCCACAAACATCCATACCCCTTCCGGGATTCGAACCCGAGACATTCGAGTCATTGGCCTAACGCCTTAGACTGCACGGCTACCCGGTCGACGCACAATTTCGGAAAGTGCAGGTCTGAAGTCTTTGACGGTACCACGCCACGTAAGCTCTATGGTTAATGGTATTGGAAATATGAAGCTCTAAAGCTAATTTCCTTATGCTTTCGGCAGTCCAGAGCTCCGAAACGCGTCTGAATTTCCAACTCGGACTAGGACATTTTAAAATTATATTTGATGCACTATCGTCCTTGCAAGTTTGTCGGTGTTATTTTCCAACACCCTGTATTTGTACACTTCATTTATATGAATTGTATCAATCAAATTTGAAAGCTCGTGACATGCATATTCAAATTTCTTCTGTCATATTTCTACGAGGATAACGGAAGGAGAAGTGATTGCTTCTCTTTTAGGCTTCAGCAGCAAGGATTGTGAAGCTTCATAGAACCGCTCTGTCCGTGAGTGAATTGTTATTAACGTCCTAAACGAGCTAGTGAGCTTCTTAGTACGGGACCTACGCTTTTCGGTAAAGTGTGCACCGAACCACTTCGTTCATTGGACTCCGGTGGGATTTGAGCCCGTGACCACGCACACAAAAAGCGAGAACTCTAACCTTTCGGACACCCCGAAGTCTCGTTTTGTCCGTCTGTCTGTCGATAACTTTCAACTCAGGAACTACTAGGCCTAGGAAGCTAGTTGAGGTGTCATTGGAAAGGGATCGTCGAGACGAGTTCAAGCCCATATTATTATTCCAGATCGCAGGTGAAGGGTTCCGAGTTCCGGGGACCACCTTCCAAATCAGGAACTGTTAGAACTATGAAAGTGTCTCAGGTGTGATTGGAAAGGACTTGGCGAGACTAGTACATAACTGTATTGTTCATAACAGGAGCCGGTTCCGAGGTACGGGGAGGGATCAATTTTAAGCTCTGAAACTACTAGGGCTAGGAAGGTGGTTGAAGTGTCACTCTATCAGTGTAATTTAGTCACTCTATCACGATCCCTCTTGATTCTATTATTACCAGTATATACTACTACAGTTTTGTAGTATTAATGGCAATAGGTTCACCCGTTTCCCTATCCTGATGTCGCTCAGTGTGTGTCGAGAATAGAGAGCGCGCCAAATATTCACAATTGTTGCCGGAAACTATCAACAAAGGGGGTTTATTAGTCTTATATTTAGATACATACTTGGCGCTTCGTTCTTGTGAACAAATATTTAAAACCAATGCACATTTTTGAATGAACTTATGAATGCTGGAATATGAAAGGAATAAGAAGGGAGAAAAATGTTTAGCCTTCTTTTCCATTTGCTATTTATCCCTGCTGCCCTAAACTGCCTTTGGCAATGGTTGAAGCACTGTTTTATGACACCGATCTGGGTTGTGTTTTTCGGGAGAAAATTCAGCTTGGTTTGTTCATACAACTTCCTTTCTTTCCATTCATTAGTTTCAACTTCTGCAACCACTAACCTTACGTGGTCATAAAGTTCTTTACGTACACCGCAGTTACGGCAGTACTACTACCCTTTTATTATATACTTATTTTGGTACTACCAGCATTTTGTCCTGTTCTCTCTTTCTTTCACCATCTTATCACTCGCATCTTCTTTTTTCCTGGTTCAGAGGGATATGTTTACAGGGCGACGATTCACAACGTATTGTAAAATTAACCACTTCCATGGAGAGGCCGGGGAGGACAAAAGAAGTTAGTGAACGTCCATTGTCATTTACGTTCAGCGAATTTTTATGATATTAATAAAAGTGGAGAAAGTGAAGAGATTTTACAGAGGGCTCTTTGTTTTGTAACGGTGTTACAGATATTGGCTATCTGGCCAATGTGCAAAATTCTTCCAGCTTCTGCATGATTGAATGCACGAGAGGTTTCAACTCTCGTTCCGAAACACTAAACTGAAAAGTATAAGAAACTTTCCATTCCATTATGAATGTGAAATTTTCATATTTATTTTGAATCGTCACTCACTAAGCATATACGGAAAGGTGGAACTTTATAAATCATTCGTATATTAAATTCTTTTCTAGAACCAATATGAAAACACTATTTGAAATATTAACCCCAGAAAGGGGAATGTTTGCAATAATACATCAGGGAGTGTTGGGTGTGTTAGGACCTTAGGGGTGTGTGGATAAATCACTGGATTAAATTGCATGTGGGAGATGATAATAGGAGGGGTCGAAAATTCTAGTTACACCACTCGTAATAGCATACGGAACATAGTTTGAAACAGGAACTATCTGGCAAACAAAGGGCCCTACCCGGGAAACGAAAGGTTTCAAGTGGTACTGGGTATTCTGGAGCGTGGGTCCCAAAACCACATTTCAAGGGCCTTCAATACCGTTCATGGTAATGGGCCCCCACAAGAAACCTGCGAGAGCCTTCAGGATACTGATCAGGTCTAAAAGTACATAAATAAGGTCTTGAGTACTGATCAGGTCTTAAGTACATAAATATTGCACCTTAAAAGAGTGAATGTATTAAACCCTTGTGCGCTTATCATTAAACTTTACAGGCCCCTTCTAGCGACTTGTGAGGGTACTGCTGTACTTTTATGTTGGCCATAAGTCTTGTGTGTCAAAATTTATGATTTTAGAATCCCGACAAGACTGTAACGCCACAAGTAGTAGTAAAAGTGGATTAAGTGGTCTTCTTTATTGGGTAACATTACGCTTCCAAGACAAAAGGGCCGGTGCGGGGGAGGGGAATATCCGTGTTTCAAATCTCCTGGAACCTTCAAAAGTACCTTCTGATGTGAACAACTGTTTCACGCAGAGGTTTCTCTGAAAGAAACCCTGGGGAAACACAAAACTAGCGGACATGACAATGCTTGAGATAATTGTGGCACTGTCAGGGACTACATATTAATAATACCTTACTTTAGCATTGTTTGAATTTTAATCCGACCGATTCTGTCAAGTAATGTCTGTTTATCCACAGAACAAAACTGGAAATATAACAGACTACACTGGGATTTAGCCTGGCCTGAGCTCTGAAAACTTATACCCTGGCCCGGCCAGGCCCGAAATCCACCCCTGCTCTTCCATTGATCTGGATAGATTCCCTGTTGGGAATTATTAAAGATTTTCACTAAAATAGGAGCAAGAAAAAGGTTCACACGCTTTAAGAACAAAATTTGGTATACCATCTCTGTCGATAGCAGTATGCGCTTTGGCTTTCCTTATAGCTACTGCCACATCTTTAAGGGTAATGGTAGGAATACCGATGAACATTATGAATGTTTGTTAAAGTGTCCTTAATTTGTGGACTAGGCTTGTTGAAAATTAGATAGAAATGCTCTTTAAAAACATTAACAATTTGTTGTCTATCATTCAACATAATATTATTAGCATTAATAAAATTTATCTTTTTTGTTATTTTTTTCCTATCAAAACACTGCAAAATATATATTGTCTCCTTGTAAACTATGTTGAAGCCTTCTAAAATAATCTTTCCTGGCTAAATTATATTTATGTTTCACATCTTTTCTAAGTTGAGCGTATTTCAAATACCATTCTTAATTATATATATACTGTATTATATATATATAATATCTTAATACCAAATGTAAGCTTCTGTACATCAGAAAATGTTTCGTTATTGACGTGTTCAATAATATACCTTAAATCTGTAACAACTTCATCAAAGCTACCTTTAGGAAAGAAATATTGGTCTATATTGATTTTCTTACCATATACAGATTTTTTGTCCCATAATGTTCGATTACCAACAAAGAAATGAAAGGCAAATGATGCCTATCATATTTAACGAGTTGAGGAGAATTACCAACTAGAAGAAGATTTTCAATATTCGTTAACAGGATATCAAGTAGTGTATCTTTGTTATTATAATTATCAAATCTATTTATTTGTTTCAGACATAATAATTGAGAGATTTCCAAAATAAATTTCGGATTTTCGTTTAATATAAAATTGCTTGGAGATGACTTCTCTAGTTTCCCAGTTTACAGCTTTGGTGTTGGTGTTGGTGTCTCCCATAAAAAATATATTAGAAATTCTAGTAATAAAATAAGTGACAAACCAAACACAATACTCTTTGAGTACACCAGGTTTAGTATCTGGCGAGAAGTAATGTAAAGCCAGTAAAATATCAGAGGATCCTTGTACATTTATATAATCTAGTATTATTTCTAAATTAGGAAAAGGTATTGAGATAGGTTTAAAATCTAATTCTGTTTTAACCAATAGTAGACATCTTCCACCCTCACTTTTATTACTTAAAATCAAATTTCTATCCTTTCTAAAGACATTATAAGAAGTACTAAGCTGTGTGAAATATTCACGTCCTTTAAAGAACCAAGTTTCAGTAAACGCCAATATGTCATAATTACTACAATTGATTTCATCCACAAGTTGATTAATTTTTGTATTTAAACCAGTGGCGTTCTGGTAGTAAATTATAACCTTTTTACTTGTAATGGCCACCTTGTAAGCTATCCTTTTCAATATAATTATCATTATTACCTTCATTATACTATCCTATAAATTTATTATCCTGTAATTTACCATAAAAACCAGTGTAAAATACACCTTCAGACTAACAGTTTGGATTATTAACGATATCATAATCTTTCTTTAATTTCCACAAGCACATGGAAGGAAGAATAACCTTTGTACTTGGTTTTAAGTTGAACACACTTCACAATATTAACCTTACCGTTATCAGATATAAATTCAACGATTTCATCACAGGTAACTTGCTCATCTGATCTAGTTATAGAGCCTTTGTACCTCGTTTCTTCTTCAGAACCTTAAGTTTATCACATACTTTTTTACCTTCTTTTTTTGTTATTGATTTCTTTATTTGCCAAAGGAATACCCTTGTCATCACCCTGTTTGTTTCTTTTATATTCAACTATCTGCCAATTAAATTTGTTCTTTCTACCTGTGTGATTCGGAGAGCTGAGTACAGCAGTACTTGACATTTCATCACTACGCCCTTGAAGCCCATATGAAGTATGTAAAGTCAGTTCTAAACTCTTAACATTTCCTCCTGAGAAATCACTCTCTCTTCAAAGTTCTCCTGTTCCGACTGCAAAGCTTGTAAATTTAGTAAATTTCGTGGACGCCCTTGTAGTGGGATGGCTTTATGTATACCGTCCGTAACCTTAGCATATAATTTCGGCCGGTTTAATTTTAGCACTGTTTCAGTCAGTTTTGTATTCTCACTTTTGAGAGAAATTATTTCAGCTTTTAAAGCTTCATATTGAGTAAACAATACCTGCAATAATTATATATATAAAATTAATTCAGTAACGTCATTGTTTATGACAGCACAATTAATACATTTCTGTGAAGCCACCTCCAAGTGGCTTCGTTTAAGAGATTGTTATCACTGTGTTGATTTTCGTTAAATGAAGCTTCATTCAATGAAGAATCATCACTTTGTACCTGAGTGCGACTACCAGTTGCTTTAGCACTATTAGGCGAAATCGTAGTGTTGATATTTCTACCACGTAGGCCTATGTACTTTTGACATTTATATGTAGAGATACCTGTCGACATGAAAATGTCGTACTCAGTTTTTCCAAATTTCAAACGTTTCTTAACATGAAATCTTTTCTTGCACAGAAAACAAGCTAATATCATTTGTTTTCCAAAGAATGGGCCGGAGCAAATCCCACACGTATCACCCCTCGGTGCTATCTTGACAACAACAACAATAATAATAATACTAGTAAATTAGTAAATAATAAATAGTTCCTATAACGGCAGTAGTTTCTCAACTTACATGTCTTATCGGTGGATCTGGATTGAACCCGACGGCCGGCCATATTAACTTAAATATTCACTGGATTCCCTTCATCACTTATGTAGCTTCTAGTGTTAAAATTTGCAGGATAACATTTTTGTGCTCTTGTCATTTTATCCACGGTTTTTAAATTGGAATGCAATTTAAATTATTCATTTTAAATCTACATTTTGCACCTGTTATATTCAAAATTGAAGTGCGAAAAAGAATTAGTGGACTCGAACCTATAATCTCAGATTTTACTTTGAAACTCTGATTTCCACGCATTATTCTATTACGCCACAGAGAACACTGAAGATTAATTGCGCAATTACTATATATTTCGTCAGTATTGAATGATGGTTTCAATTTAGAAATTAAAACATAATTTTCGTCTTTATACACGCAATTTAAAGTAACATTGTGTTATTTCTCAGTTAATTGGAGTGTGCATTTCATATTTTTCTAGCTTTTGTGGGTGAAATGCTTTATTATTTACTGAAGTTCTTTTGTAATTTTATAGCTAGTGCTTTTGGCAAGTGAAATAAATGTCACAGTGTCTTTCTGTGTATAGGTTCCTCCAGTCACTGCTTGAGCGAATTCTGCATGATGGAGGGGAGGAAACTATATTTATTTGCTCCCCAGAACTGACTAAGCGATACTTTCATGTATGATGTGTTGCCTAAGTTCAGTACTTTGAATTTCAGATCTTTCCTTAGCTCATTCTACCATATAGAGATGCTAACGTAACCTAGATGACAACGAACCATGTCTGAACTCGCAATATAGAGATGACTTTGCTGACCTCTTTAGTACTTTTGTTTTATTATCTCAATGTGACTTACATCGTTTTTTTGTCGTTAATGTGTTCTCAATTTTTTGTAAAACCGAAGATTATTGCGATGTCTCTGGCTGTCGTAGCACTCCATTTATACCAGGCCAACCAGCATCGGTTGTTGTGGCCGGTCTTATACCAGATTTTTGGCAGACTTCCCCTACGATTTAGGTATATTTCATTTTCACTTTGTCCGTCCGATCATGGCATTCTTCCAGGATTTTCAATTTCAGAATGAAGCTACAATTTGGTGGTGTAAATAGAGTTGTGTAGGGTTTCTATAAACTTTAACCGTAAAGATTTTAAAATTGGGGTGGGTGCTTGAGAATTTGAAAGAGTTACTTCCCCAATTAAGATCAAGCAGCATCTGTGTGTCTGTCTGACCGTCTGTAAAGCAAACTTAAACCTCAACCAAAAGTCCAAAACAGCTAGAAAGAAACTTATTTCAGATTTGGGTCCAATGTCCTTGATTTACCTTGCTGATTTAAATGTGAAGAGTCTACAAACTTTCCTTCTGGTACTTTTGCACTATCTACACTTAACCTCTAATGCCTTATTTACATTAGTCACATCTTACCATGGTTAATATTAACCAAGAGCATTTTAGTAATGTAAACGGCAGTTATCGTAACGCTGGTTTCAAATTTAACTAGCGTCAACTTACTTACGATGGTTATCTTGTAACGTTAGTAAGAAACGACTGTCTAAACGCAAGTTAGTCATTAGGCGGGTTTCACTTCGTGAGTTTCTTTCTTTCTTTATTGAAATATATTGTATCCTAATGGTGCGTATCACTTTTAAAGTATAAAAGAATGATGGCAGAACTAATCTACAAAATGTGATGCTACAATCAATTCATTTGTGTTCATTTTTTATAATTTAATCCTCTCCCGTGTAACAAGAAGATTCTTTACTCTACGGAAACTTCTTCCTGTTTCTTTACAAACAATGGTAGAAAATGCACGATAACCATGTTAAGTTCGGTAGTCTGAACGGAAGTTAGTTTTACCCGTAGATCTGACCATCGTAAAAGGTTAGTAATCTAAACAAGGCATTACTCACACTAGCACTAAACGAAAATAGGTTGCGGTACCTATACACATGTGAAAATTGTCGTGAAAAGCAGTCGATACAGTATTTTTTGACTATATGCACTTCAGTACGTTGTCATCGGAACCGCCCTAAGTTAAAAAAAAATACTCTTAGAACTTTCAACTGTTTTCTGCCCGTGAGATTTAAAAGAATGCCAGTGTTGAAGGTTACTGCGTCCTGGCTGATGGACTACTGCTCTGGGCAAAACAATTCTTCACCAAGTTAGCAACAACAGAAATGACTTAAAACTGGTAATTTCCGCGATTTTAAAAGACTTAATTGTTACAAGTATTTTGAAAACAAAAACATATACAAATACACATTTCGAGATATCGAAACACACAACTACATCGATCACGTATGAGTAGATAGACGAAGACGTATCAACATAATGGACATTTAGTGCTTACAGAGGAGCGGAAGGTGAAAGAACCATCAATTATTGATGAGAACAAAAGTGAGGGAAAAGCTGTGCTTGCGAACACGGAAAACAAAGGATAAAAACAAGTGAAGTTCGATGTAAAACGATTAATTAATCCGAGTTTAAAAGCAGATTATCGACTTGAAATCCTGAGGAGGTTAGAAATATTAGATTTGAGTAATAATAAAGATAATGTTAATAATTAAATTGATGTTAGATCAATTCGTGAGTAAATGGTGCAGCGAAAGAACTTGTACGTGTTAAGAAATGGTAGAAAACAAACCTTGGAAGAATGCCATAAGCGTATCGAGAAATTTAAACATGCAAAGCAGTGATGACTAAGCAATAAAACTGAAGCAAATGGAAACCAATGCAGTAAAGCGAGACATAACGCCACACCTAAGTTCGAAACAATAGACGAAAATATCTGACACATACAATTTAGGAGATACGAGAAAAACGGTAATGCAAATAACATAACAAATGTATACGAAGGAGTAAATTCGTTAAGAAAAGAACACCACTCTAGGTAAGCTACGTGGAAATCTTCAAGCGGATCCAATTACAATTCTCGGTGTATAAAAACGTTCTTTTGACTTGCTTCTCAATGTTCACTCTAGAGAGCAAAGATAAGAATTTGAAATCGACAGCCGTAGAGCCGTAGGTACAGGGACAAAACGAGATCGGGGT
The DNA here is from genome assembly GCA_022664845.1 of Lepisma saccharinum. Lineage (NCBI taxonomy): Eukaryota > Metazoa > Arthropoda > Insecta > Zygentoma > Lepismatidae > Lepisma > Lepisma saccharinum. The sequence goes on along the minus strand of JAGDQP010034857.1, from coordinate 9,808 downwards.
AGAAATTGCAAAAAAGAAATTGAAAGATTTCAAATCACTGGAAATTGACAGCATCGAAGCCGAATTATTCAAAGCGGGGAAAGGACATTAGTCAACGAACTACATGAGTAACGGTAGTACAGTACAAATGTAAAACCTGAGTAACGGGTTCTGGTTTTTAAAAGAGGAAATAAGTCAGACTGTATAATAATTATCACGGAATTTCGTTTCGCCTAAGATCTACAAAGTTTTGAGTAATTCTGCTAACTAACCTAAGCGTATACGTAGATTAAATAATTGGAGAACACCAATGTGAATTTAGCAGACTAAGTTGGATCACATTTTCGTCTAGAGAAATATTAGAAAAGAAATGGGAATACAATGGGAGAGTTCACCAGTTGTTCATTGATTTAAAAAAAAAGGATATGATTCTATTAAAAGGAAAACAGTAAAACATTCCGATATAATTTGCAATTGCGAGGAAAACTTGTTCGGTTAGTGAAAATGTGTCTCAGTGAGCAGAATACATATAGATGGCAGATAGTTTCAAGATTTGCTTAGGTTTGAAACAAGGTGATGCCTTGTCTCCAGTACTTCTTATCTTAGCGTTCTAGAAATAAAAAGACGACAAAAAGAGCTAATGTTGATTGACTTGAACCAATTGTTCGTTTACGCTGGTGATGTTATTATTTTGATTGTGAAAATGATCGATTGAATATTGTTATGAACGTCCTTAGAAGCTCACCAGCTCATGTAGGACGTTAATAACAATATTCAATCGATCATTTTCACATTCGAGTTATATAAAAACTAGTAAAAAGAAAGCTAAACTTACCACAGGAGGCTGTTGGTGAGTTGCCGTCGATGGATCGAGTTTTGCGTCGAGGAGTTTGAAAGTTGATGAATTCACCGTCGATGATTTGTTGTGTCGTTGTTTTGATGATTTATTTTGTCGATGCATTCTACTTACGATGAATTGTGCTCGGTGATTTGTTTCGTCGTTTATCTGTTCTCGATGAATTGGTGCCGTTATATGCGATGCAAAATACTTCGCAATTAACCCGAATCATATTTACTAGTCAGCGCAAAATTGTTTGTTTTGTCGACAGATGGCAGCAGAGCAAACTTTCTACCACGCACACAGGTAAGGATAATTTAAATTTAAATAATCATGAAGCAATAAATTAGGATTATATTAAGCATAGAGCTAAAACTCGGTCACTTTTTGGGGACCCAGCCTAACCCGAATATGGGTGATCCGATGACCCGGTTTGAAACATGATCTGAAGGGCTATTTGCACACCTCCGGGGGCGTTTATGTTCTTTCCAGGAATACGAGATTATATCTATATCTTATACTATTGTTTGGAATTTTTCGACGTCGTATTTTTCTACTCGGGCGTAACACCATCTGTCTCGGTCACCCCTAGAAGAAACACTGTTTAAACGCAACACTGTATAACCAGGAAACAAATAAAAACTGCTTTTCCTTCCGGGTCAGACCGCGTCTCAAGCACAAACCCAATAATCAGGTTCAAAACTTTACCCGATGGACCCGGTGACCCGTTTCAGCTCTGTTTAAGTGTTTTATACACATGTACTTATTAGTTTTGAACGAAAGCCTTTCATAGCCTGATCTACATTAGAACAATAAGTTCATTTTGGTCATTTTTAATGAGTAATGTATTCCTATAAATAAAAGTGTATTGGTACTAAACCCGGGAATCTGTAAAACATGCATGTACAATGAGTTTTTCTTTTTAGGATGGTTTGCACAACAAATTAGCGTTAGAATGAAAAATTACATCACGTGAATGGCATGTGACTAGCGGGGTCTTAACAGGCTATAAGTTAGTTAGATTACTCAGTAACGGTTATAATATTTTTAAAATAAATCTAACGAACTACTTTTGACTTACTTTCTCACACTGTTGTGTTACCTTAGTGTTACTTGTTTACTTACTCACACTGTTGTGTTACCTTAGCTTTACTTGTTTATTAGCTACTACTAAACAAATTTATCAAGAAACACATCTTTTATAGATGAATTAAAGAAAGATGATTGTAAGTGTATCGTAGATTGAATACTTAGCACTCAGAGATTCAATATGTCACAAACATACTTAGATCATTCTTTGTCCATTCTCAAGAAGCAAGACAATATTTCTGATGTTAGAAGGAGTATCACCTGAGCTCAGGTCCTCAGGGTAGATCTCTTCTATATTAAAATTAAGTGGTCAAAAATCGATTTTTGAAAGATCAAAATTGGTTCTGATATGTCAAAAATTGAATTTACGATTAAAAATCGAATACTTTTCGATGAAATTATAACCGATTTTCTCGATTAAATCGTAATCCGATTAAAATCAAAGATGGTTTTTCTATTGAAATTGAAAACTATTTCTTTAGATTAAATCGAATTCAATTTTTCGATGAAAATCAGAATTAATATTTTGATTAAATGAAATTAAGATTAGTTCATTCGTAATCTGAATGACCTTTTCCGGAAAAATAGTTCTCCGGTTTCCGGAAAAATTTTCCGTTTTCCGCTTTTCGGAAAAGTTTCCGTTTTCTGATTTTCCGGAAAAATTTCCATTTTCTACCCTTCCGGAAATTTTCCGCTTTTCCGGAAATTTCAGTTTTTCGCTTTTCAGAAAAATTCAGTTAATCGTTTTCCGGAAATTTTTCGTTTTGCGGAAATTTAGGTTGTTTTCTATATATTGCTACAGTCTTTGTATGACGGATAAAAGTGAGTGTTTCTAGAATTCGGAAGTATATGAAGCAATAATAGTGCCGTTGTGAAAAGTATGCTAACAAGCCAACCCTTTATTAGTGAATCGTGCCTGTCTACGATCCCGACCTCTCAACTTTTGAGTTTACATACAATGGAACATTTTCGACAATTTTAGGGGGTAAGTAAGGAGAAAAGCAAACCCAACTTTTATGTGTTCATCCTTCTTAATCAATAAAGCAATTACATGAATTTGACAATATTAATACTTAAATTATTACGCTAATTTTAAGAACAGGTACAAACTGACACAAATTATACAATTAGGTATTTCCAAGGGATTGATATCTTGACGACCACCCACCATCTTCTGACAAGGATATCACACTTTAAAACATATGCAATTAGATAACAATAATAAATTGACGAATCCTTGTGACTATTGCCCATTCTGAACAAGATGTCTTTGATTTTTTAATTTCTAATAGTTGTAACAACAATTTTGAGAATTAAAGTTGAAAAGTATAACATTACTGTTTCCCAATTCCATGTCAGTTCGACATGAAACTTGTTGGCAGATAAATAACTAGTTAATTTTGAACAAATTTTATGATGTTAATCTTTAATGTACGAAATAATGGTCAAGGTCAAACTAAAGTTGATAAGACATTTTTCTCAGCAAAATTAAGTAAGTTAAAGTTGTCAATTACCCTTTGATTTTCTTGTGTAGTCTGTAATGAGATCTATTACACTCTAAAATATTTAGTTCAACTCTATATCAACATTATTTCAATGCTTTAATTTAACCACATCATCTGGGAAATGTATCCTTCTTTTAATTTCCATATTTTTAATTCTTGGTTTTAAAAAAAGTTAGTATAGAGAATACCTGACTTAGGTTAGCAGTATTTAACTCTTACTATGTTTGGAAAATTGTTACAAAATGAGAATTCTACAATCTACATTCCGCATGTTTACAAACATTAAATAGCATATATTTCCAATGTGTGCGCAGCGGCTGGTTTACACGAGTTTCGCGAATTCTTCCAGTATTTTCAGCGAAATGACGCTTGGTGCAAGTCTACGTTGTTTTAGGATAGTGAGTTCGCAACGATGTGTTAATGCCGTGTAGAAAGGACATCGAAGAGACACTATTGAAATAAGTTATTTTAATAAGTGCAAGTGTTAGGCTTACATTCTTAATTGGGTCGCCATGGAAAAATTCTGAAGCTAAGGACAGTGAAAGAAAGAAAAAAACTTTGGAAACTCCTACTGTATAGTACACGGTAAAATATATATATAGCTCTGTTAATTCAACAAAATGCGGTGTCCCAGCGTGACCATCACTTTTGTGTGTTAAATCAACACAACACATGGTGTTGATTTCGGTACTGGGAGAAAAGAAAGTTAGATTTGAACATGAGTTGTTCAGTTAGAAATATAGCGTCTTACCGACTTGGCTAAATCGTCAGACGGAAAGAGTACTAGACTGAAACAATGTAGAGGATAAAAAATCTTGCTGAGCCCCAAACACAAACAAAGTTACTCTCACGACTTATGGTATGATTTAATAACTTTTCCACTGGTCAATTCGGGATCACAATCTCCATTTATTGAGAATACGTTCCATTTATCGCAGCATTTGACATGTTGTTACGATAAGAAAGCAGTAATGTTGCTAAAGTGTTTGTTTGTCGCCGTCTTGCTTGCTTTCATAGAAATATTATATTCTCAATGAATGGAAATTCTGGTTCTCAATTGACAAATACGAAGTGATTAAACCATGGGATAAGTCGTGCAAGTAACTTAGTTAGTTTTGGGGATTCAGCAACATATATTTGATCCCATACACTGTTTAAATCTATAGTGTAGTTGTTAAATTCAAATGTTGTTCATTAAATATTGTTTGCATCTAGTGCCTTTTCTGTCTGACGATTTAGCCAAGTAATCAGGCTCGCTTGGAGAGCTGCTATGTGGACGTGTTTGAGTGGTGTTCCCGAGATCGGAGTCAAACAGCGTTTGTGCATATTATTGGTGTGAATTGACATAAATACATTAGATTATCAAGTATTTCTGTAACTATTAAGGCACAATATTCAAATCAAATAAAAAGAATTAATGCTATAAAATTGGATTTACATGACTTAAAAGGACGATTACATTTACCTACACTACAAGACGCAATCGCCAGAGACCTAGGTCTACTGCCGCATGAAGTTTTGTCTCTTGAAGCGGATTTTTACTTAAAGAAGACATTCATTAAGGTACAAAATCATTCAATACTTCAACGAGCGTTAAATCAGTTTGCTGGAAAATTAACATATGAATCGGACAATGAAATCACAAATATACCGATGAGTGAAGTGCTTCCTGATAATATAACCATTGCTATATAGGTCGTGCCACTCAAGGTAGAGGATTCACAAATAAGATAATATTTCAGTGCATTTGGAACTGTGGTAAATATAAAGCGTATCTCGTTTCCCCCAAAACAGTGTTTATGTATATAACGTTTATTCCGGGAAGTGTTTAGTGACATTTTCTAAATTACATCGAAAATTACCAAATTACTGTGCAAGAATTTAAAATACAACTACGTGTGAAAGAAGAAATAGTACGCGAAAATGAAAATTATATTCCTCTTGATCATATGACAAGAACAATCGATCAGAATACTTACAAAAAACCTATCATTCCATTATTCAATGAAAGAGAATTTCCGTTATTAAGTATATCAGAGCAAAAAAAGAATTCCAACAATCCACAAACTACTGGCAACCCTGAACAAGAGCAATCGGTGGAAGTTGCAGCTAGTTACGTATTAGCAGAAGGTGGTAGTTCGAAGGTCTGTGAAGGTCGTGATAACAGAAAAGGGTCAATTTTTGAGTCAGATGTTTCAGTTATTTCTTTAGCACACGCAACAAACAGCGTAAAAGATAATAGTGTACTGTCGTTTCAAACGAGCACAAATAAAATTAGTATTGGTAAAGTTCTCGAGTGTAGTGAGAAGGGCAATTGTGAAGTGTCAAACGAGTCGGGCATAACTACTGGATTGGCGCCCTTGCAATCATCTCAGGTCGACGAAAAGGAAAACACGAGTGTTTCTGAAATTGTGCAACATAGCTTTTCTTGTTCGGGCAGTGACAACAATGACGTGCAACAACCAGCAGTGAACGATTCTGTATCCTCCAACTTAAAAATTGAAAAAAAATAAAACGCAAAAGAAATACGATCTTCCAAAAGAGTGAAAACTGCTAGCGCCGGTAACACAAGGAGAACATGATCACAGCTGGCAGGAGAAGGACACGATCAGGTACAACCTGTCTGTTTTAGTGATTAACAGTCAACTCAGGTACGTAACTATCAGTTGTAAAAAAAGAAATATCGTGTGATGGTGGACATCTATCAAATTACAAAATGAAGTTTTCTGTGTGTGTATGGTGTTATGTCATTTTTAATATGACAACTCTCCAAATCACGACGTTTAATGTCGCACATGCAGAATCGGAAAAGAAAATTATTACATTTTTGAAGCAATTTACGCAACAAACATCTTTACATGTGCTTACAGTGCAAGAAACCGTAGTTCCAATGTGGGAAATAAATAATTATGAAGCTATACATAATTATCACTTGCAGACAAAAACCGACTTGTCAATGTTTGTTAGAGTGGACATAGAGTATACAAATATTTTCATGCATGAATCGGGCAGACTAATATCGATATTGTTGCAACAGCAAATAATAATAATAATAGGTGTGTATTTACCTAATGGGACTAGTACCAAGTGTAGTCGAAAAGCATTTATAGAAAACGCGTTGGCAATGGAAATGCAAAAATATAACAAATATCCAATTATTATTATGGGTGATTGGAACACAACTAGACAGAGTAAAGACAGTTCGGCAGGTGTGAACATTAGTTTGGCATTACAAAAATATATCAGGAATTTCAATTAATCGATAGTTGGGGATTGCTTTTCCCCAGCGATTCCGGGGCGACCTATTTTTACTCCCATGGATTATCATGGCTGGATGTAATATATTTTTCTAATCATTTTCAAAAGAAAATCAAAACAATCGAACTAAAGAGGATGCCTTTTTCAGACCATGCGTTAGTACGGTCTAAAGTGCAAACAGACATAAAAACCCATTTCTCTCCCAGTTTTACGTGGCAATGAAATAATCAAGTTTACGAAATAAAGGAATACAAAAAACTTATAGTGGACTTTTGTGTGCAACATAATAAAAAAATATACAAAACACAATAATATGCAAATCTGGTGGTGCCAATTTAAGAAATCAGTGAAATTTGAAACGATTTTTTTAAAAATAGAGCTAAGTCTGAAAAAACACAATTACAAAGTGGCTATGTAAATTTACAATACTATATATAATCAATTAGCTCAAAGTGACAGTAAATGGTTTTATAAGGTGAAACAATTACAAATTAAAATAAGATTATGTCACACGAAATTCATACTAGGTGTTCAAGTTCGCTCTAAATTAACCCAATTAGGTATCCATGAACCGGCAGTTTATCCTGCCATAATTAGTGAACGCAAACAGGCAAAAACTAAAAATATGAATGTGTTTATTGATGATAATGGTAAACATGAAGGGGGACATTTATGGTGTCATACGACAGCATTATCAAAACTTCTATAAACGAAACGAGACAGAGTAGTGCATCATTATTTTCCCAAGTAGATCTAAAGCTACTTACCATAGACCAACAAAACACTTTAAGTGCTCCCATTACAGACAATGAAATTATCATAGCTATTAACAACATGAACAACAATGCTTCGACAGGGCCTGATGGTATAGGACTAAAATTTTATAAAACGTTTAGTCAACAAATAGTACCTTTTTTGGTTAAATTGTATTTAGGACAAAGAAAAATGATTATGGAAATTGCACAATCGTAAGGTATTTTGATACCTAAAGTAGGACAGCATAAATGTAATAATCTAACCGGTTATAGAATGATATCATTGTTGAATACAGATTATAAAATCTTACTAAGAATATTCACAGATCGATTTAAACCTTTGATGCCGTTGTTAGTAGAAGAAAGTGAGGGAGGTATTACAAATACAAAACCATTGCAAGTACTTCTTGCATCTCTTCGCGAAGTTATCCAGGCGTACCAACGCTCACGAGTACCGTATTTTGCTATAGTATCAACAGATCTCGCTGATGCTTTTTCCTCGTTGAACTTAACATATTTAATGGAAACCTTACGTCATTTTAAATTTCCTGCACAGTTTATACAAATGACAAATATATATGAGGTTCGTTCAATTTCTTTGAAAATAAATAAAAGAGCATTACCGGCTTTTCGAATGGAACGTGGATTAAATCAAGGCAGTTCTATTGCTATATATATGTACACATTAGCAATGGCTCCCTTAACTCAATATATTACTAATACCAGTAAATTGCAGTAAATTTATTTAAGGAAAATCTCATTAAAAGCAATGGTATACATTGACGATGCCATATGGATATCTCGATCGTTAGAATTGAATGTAATTTATGGAATGCTTGACACGATTTAGTGCCGTGTCACATATTAATCTAAATAAAAACAAAACGAAAATATTATCTTTTCAAAATTCAGGTAGGAAGAGTGGAAAAACTAAGGAACAATGGTATCCCAACTTAAATATTGGGAATTTGGTGGACTAGTAAATAGTATTCCGCAAACCATTCGCATCAATGCAGATCATTTACTTAGAACAATTACGGCCTATAAGCAATGTTTTCCCACCCTTTTATCCCGAGTGCAATTCATTAATGCTTATATTCTTAGTAAAGCGACACATTATTTGCAATTGTTTCCGATGCCCATCAAGACTTTTGCGGCAATTTATATGCAAATCGGTCATTTTATTTGGCTCTCAAAGGTTTTGAGAGTACATCGAAATACTTGCTATCTTTCACTTGACAAAGGAGGATTAAGTTTAAAGAATTTAATGTTACAAGGGAGCGCATTGTTAATTCATAGAACTATGCAAATATTTTTACAATATCCAGATACTTTCTCTGCTAACATGTTAGAAGAGGTGTTTAGACGAATTGACGATCAATTACCGCTTTCTGTCAGGAAATGGTAGGGCATATTGTCATATTCAACTGAGACGTATATTCAAATTGTATATTTACTTCGGGCTGAAATGCCAATCGATACATGGTCAGTTAAACAATTTTATGTATATTTATGGGCCCGGTTTTATACCAACAATCCAACGACACTTTCATAATATTTGTTGGAATGAAATGTGGCCTTACTTAAAGGAACTGAAAGAGAATTATCAAGTGTTTGAAAGTGAATATCAGGTTTTACACCAAATTTATCCAGTTTACAACAGATTGTATCAGCTCGGAATTACTGAGTCACCAAACTGTATACAATGTACAAATCCTGATACTATTTTACACCGAATTAATAACTATGGACAAATTAATCCAATATGGATTCAATGCAAGAAAATTATATGGAGAATTTCAAGAGCAGCATCATCGCACTATACGGATGCTACTCTTGTCTATTTTCCTGAATTTCGAGTGTATCCTAAAGCAAGAAAAGGAGTTATATTTTGGTTAATCGCCACTACAATTGAACTGATATTAATTTCGCCCGATACTACAAATGTTAAATATTATGTTGAATATATCAATTATCAATACAATAACATGCCAATGAAGTATAAAAAATTATGCACAGGTAATTATAACAAAACATATTATGTTTAGAATATCTTTTCTCATGTATATTATCGGTGCACGCAGGTGAGAATTGGGAAGCACACCATACTTTTTCACAATAAAGAGGGGTAAAAGATAATAGATGGTTTAGACACACAGGAGATTTCAAAACGGTTTTGTTGTATTGTTTGGTTAAAAAAATATTATTATTAATAAAAATAATCGGTAAGACGCTCGAATTTTAACTGAACAGCCCATGTTCAAATCTCACTGCAACCGTAATTTTTTTTCACTGTACCGAAATCAACACTGTGTTGTGTTGATTTAACACACAAAAGTGGTAGTCACACTGGGACACCGCATTGTGTTGAATTAACACAGCTA
>JAGDQP010034856.1:5471-17452 GCA_022664845.1 Lepisma saccharinum | reverse complement strand
TAAAGATACCGCAGCGTTGACAGAGCTTTCGTACACTGGGTGGACACATGAGAGCTCCAGGTAAGATTTTCGTCCACCTAGACTCCTAGATTTCTGACCACCGTGGAATGTGGAATATTTACGTTCCTTATGTTCTCTTTAATTTCATCAGGAAATATATTATTCAGGTAATTTTTTGTTCCTATGATCGTGAATGTACATTTTTGTGGGTTGACTAGTAACCCATTACTGACGCACCAACCATTGACAGCTTTCAGATCTTTATTAAGAAGTGTCACTTTTGTATTTAATAGACTGGGTGGAGACGAGATAAATAATTGAGTATCATCAGCATAAGAATGGACTTGAGAATGCTTCAATGTAAGAGGTATGTCAAAAAAGTACATTGAAAAAAGTAAAGGACCTAATATAGAACCTTATGGCACACCATTATTAATTTTAGATGGTTCAGATAGTACCAGTGCGGAATTTTGTAACATAATTTTGTAACTCTTTGTTCTCTGTTTTAGAGATACGACCGGAACCACGAGAGAATAGACTTCGCTACATTGTAATAATTAAGTTTGGCAAAATATAAATCATGTTGCACTAAATCAAATACTTTTGTGAGATGTGTCTAAGATGCCCATTATGCCACATAGGATATCCCTGCCGATCCTGTATTCAGGAGGCAGATGGGCCTATATAATCGTGGATTTTCACGCGGTTTTTCCTGACCTTTTAACAGTATTATTAAATTTGCTTCCTTCCATTTTTAGGGAAGCGTCCCTGCCTCAGACATTCGACGAAGAGTCTTGCCAGATATGGTGTACAAATGTGTGTGATTATTTATATATTTCCGATTTTAATACGACAGGGCCCGGCGTTTTTCTCTTTTTAGTCATTTTATTGCCGATTCAACTTCAGAATTTTGTACATTTTTTTCATCTTTATTCTCTTCTTCTTTCACTCTTATTATTTTCCTCAATTGTTCTTCTGATTTCATTGCTACTCTTAGTTGCTCTTCAGTTTCATCTTCCTCTTGGTCTTTAGGTATTAGCTCTTCCATTAACAATTTCGCCGAGTCCCTCCAGTTCTTTGTATATGTACCATCTGTTTTCTTTAGTGTTGACAAGGTAGTCGGTGTAGTCTTTTCCATACATAATTTGTATGGCGCGCCCCATGCATCCGTTTTTAGGTTATTTTGCAAGAAATTTTCATGTTTTTTTCCTACTGTCTAATCTTTCTTTATAATCTTTTTTTGCATCCCTATATTGCTCAAAATTCCTGTTTCTAAGCACCGGTCTCTGGCTTGTTGGTAGCTTTTCCTTCTGGATCAGACAATCCTCCTCAGCCCATCCAGTTCCCCGCACCACAATGGGGTTCTATTATTCTTTTTGCTAGGTAGTCCATGCTCTTCCAATCGCATACTCGGTTCTGCGTTCTACCTCCTCCACTAGCTGATAAAGATTTATCCCCTCTGTCACTTCTGGCAAGGTCAAAGTTTCCTCCATCTTTTTCAAGTCCATCTTCATCAAATTATATACGGGTCGCACATGCTCCATGGCAGTGGTTTGTGCTGCACTTTTGTTCTGCATTATTTCAAATGTTATTATATTAAGATCGCTACTTGTTTGCCCGTCTAGTACGTTTCAATTTTGTATGTCGATATGTAAATTTGGAGAGGTTAGTGTAAGATCTATGTTGGTTTTCGCGCCCGCTCGATACCTATATGTAGGCGGTTGTCCCTCAATGTTACATATTATTAAATTATTTGCTTGTATCAGGTCTCCCATTAATTCCCCTTTTCTCCGAACCCTTTCATTTGCGATATTGCTATACCGTAAGAGCGATTTTTCGTTTGCATCCATAGTTATGATTATATTTCTATTCATGTATGTATTTATTGTTTTCAAGTTTTTCAAGGAATTGGTCTATTTCATATCTAAATTTACAGCACACGCTTACTATTATATATCTTTTGTTGGTTTTCAGTAGTTCCGCACAGGCAGTATGTTCATCTGTAAATTGGGATATTTCTATTATATTGTTTTCAAGATTCAAGTATACTATGGCAGGTTTTGGATTAGGTTCCTTCACCACTATTTGTGCCGTAATTGGAATGTTAATTAACTTACTTTTTACAGTGTATAACTCCTGAATACACATCACACCCGCCTTCATTTCTTCCAGTTATTTCCTTAGTTCTAAGCCGACCATCTTTGAGTTTTGTGCATTAATCTGAAGGACTGAACACTGCTCCGGCCTCATTTATGTTGGAAACCTCGTGTACACATAGTAGTGCGGCCACGTCTCCTTTGGATTCTGCAGCACGCTGCCATGCGTCCTCATGAAATGAAGATATACCTCCTCAAGCTCGAAGACGTCTTCACTTCTAGCGAAGACTTCCTTAATCAACCCTATCAGCTCACGGGGGTCGGTCGGCATACCCTGTCGCCGTTAAGAGATTCTATCCAATACATCTGGTACGGGAAAAGTTATCCTTTCTCCCTTGTCATGTTGCTTTCTCACAACATGTCTTAACGCTATTGTCAGAGTTTGTGGATACTCCAGGGTGGCCAGCTTGTATGTGTTGCCTTCAGTTGCCTTCTGTCCAATCTCTTCCCTTGTCTCTCTCCGGAACAGCTTGGTTTTGGATGTTCTTCTTATTCTTCCTGTTCGCTTTCTTTTCTGTCAGTGTCTTCTTCTGTCCCAATCCCAATGTCCACTTATTTCTTTGTTTTATGTAATTGCTCATTCGCTTTTGTGTTTAGCTTCGCCATTTCATCTGCTGATTTTTCGACAGGGAGGAGTCTTGTGAACCAGGAACTCCATTATTTCTTCTTTTCTGTTTGAGTACTTGTTTCCTTTGTTTCCAGAGTTTCTTCTCGATGCTCTACTCTACATTTTATTGGTTCTTTCATTTTGGTGTTCATCGCTATGCTTTCCTTTTTCTCTCTAAATTATATTAGTCTTAATCTATCCCTTCTTTACTGTGACGTGGATTTGATTATCCTTATTTCTGTTGATGTTAGTACCCCCTCTTCTTTCTCCTGTTCCGAATCCGAGTCTGATACGTTTATTAGGACTCTTCCTGTTTTCCCCTTTCTTTTCCTGTACTTCTATTTCGCTTCTTCTTGGTTCATATAGTATGCTACAACTGACTTCCATATCTGAGATTTCTTTCCTATAAATGTTGTTGTCACATATATATCTTAAAAATTATTTTGTTATTCTCTTTTTCGTTATATTTGTTAAATTTTACCATTACCTGCTTTGGGTCATATCACCACAGTCCCATACAGAGCGCTCGAACAATCCTACTTTTTCATTAATTTGTAATTGCTGAGACCTGAATAATACGTCTTCTAGATCCTCCAGAAGGCCCTCTTTCGAGGACAGTAAATGTATGAACCTACATCAAAAATCATTCTCAGTGTAGTACATTATTAATCCTTTCCATTATTTCTATTAATTTGGATTCTACTTGTCATTTTGAGATCAAACGTCTCGTGCGACTGAACAACATGCCAGGCGAAGCCCATCGGGAAAGTAACCAGATTGAGATTTATAAAATGCATTATTGTTTCTTCTGAGTTTTCCAGATTTAAGCTGCCTTTAGTAACTGTTATCAAGTTTTCATTGTTATTTGTAATAGGGGTCGTACCTAGCCAATCGATGCATTTTGTTTCTTGTTCTTTGTTCACCCATGTCACCTCCTTTATCCATAATTTGTCAGATTTGATAGGTTCTTGAGGTTTTCAGCCGTAGTCTGTTTTGCTTATATTTCTAGCTAGTAGACTCTGGTAAGTTTGGCACTCTACCTTACGCTCTTTTTTCCTCATATTTCATGGTATGCGCACTCTTTGCTGCTGTTTCTTTGGGCGCGTTTCTTTTTTGTGGTTCTTTTCTCCATAGTGTGTGCAGACCTCATCATGACTCCAAAATGGGGTGATATGTCCAAGATCGCCACATTTAAAACACTTAGTTACCACCAAGTTGTCCTTTATTGAGTGTCCAGTACAGTTGATATACATCCTAGGTCTTTCCAGCAGAGTCTTCATCACCTCCGGAGATACTTCCACTACTGTATGACATACTATCTTGCATTTCGGACCAGTCCTAAACTTTATTTTGGATTCTGTTAGTGCCTTCTCTACTAGTTGCTCATCATCAGTGTTCGTGTTGATTATCTTCGTAGCAATTTCCCCGTTTTTCAATTCTGATTACACGCTGTAGACAATCAGTAGAGGGTTCCTCTTCTTCTGTTCCTCTATTTGAAAATTGCCTTTCACTCTTTTCTTGTTAATTATTTTTGCCACGCCCTCCTTTGTTTCCGCCATCATTGATTTTTCCGGTGTAGATCGAAGCTCTTATTTTGTCAGTCCCGGGGTTTATTGTGCTCACCCAGCTGATTTTCAATTGGACCATCGTCTCTCCACGTTTTGGACGTATATAAAGCGATGGCTTACCTTTTTCTCTGAGTTTTTCGATATTGTGCTCACTCTCCGAAACATGCTTTTTCTTCAGCGCTTCCGCAAATGTCGGTTGCTGTATTGTTGTTGCTCTGTTAATTAGGGTTGCTCATTTCTTAGTGGTTCTGTTATTCTTTCTTCAAGTTTTCCATTTTACTCCCCTGCTCTTTTTTCTTGTCGCTCTCCAGGTTCAATCATAATTGCGTCTCTGTCCTTGCTACTTCCACCTTCGCCATATCTTGGTTTAACTCCTCATTCTTCCTCCTGAGATATATATTCTCTTCAATTATCTCTGTTTACCTTCTACCTTTGGCATCTTCCATGCCTCCACTATATATTTATCGTTTTTTGTTCTTAGTCTATCCAGTTCTTGTTCTAAGAACTGTATTTCTTCCGCTAGACGAACTTCCCTTCCTTCCACCTTCTGTGATGTGTTGGTTTGTTCACTTCCTTGCATCCATTTTTTTCTTTTCGATTAGGTGAGATTTACTTTCCTGTGTTATGATTTCTTTTAGGAACTCATTCTCATCTTGTTGCTCAAGTAATCTACTTTCCAGGGACGTTATCTTAATTAGGTATTTTATGAGCATAAGTTTTATCTTTGTAATTGACTCTATTACATTTATAGTTTGGTCAACATTCTATCTACTTCCTCAGTAAATTTGTTGTACTGCAGAAGTAGTTTTTCTTGATTCTCATCTAGCACATCATCGATCGTTTCGTCTTCGTCCTCCTTCCTACTTTCATCTGTGAATTTTTGTCTCAGTTTCCTAGTGCCGTTCATCCACGCAGGAGATTGTAATTCTCTTCCTTCCTGTCTTGTCTGTCTAGTGATTGACTCCTATTTATTGCTTGGCTTCTCTCCGCTGATTGACTCCTTTTTCCTTCCTCCTTTGCTTCTTCTCCGCCTCCATTTCCCTACGTTAAATCTCCATATTGCTCCTGTCAAGTTCTTCTTGCTGTTTCAGAACTTCCTCATCGAGGTTATAGCTGCTTCGCGGGGTATGTGACTTCTCCAAATCAGCCATATCTCGCGCTACAGCCCGTATCCGTCAGAGTTTAATACTGCGACTTATCGGTTCCATTAGACTAACGTCAACCGCACAACCGAAAACATACAATACTAACTAGTTAACTTACCGGCAGCATCCCCAGGGACGCAGGTCAGTTCCCAGTTCACCAGGAGGGCAGCAACCAAAAGAAGTAGGGGTGATGAGGGGATCGGATTGGATAGAAAACTCTGCGCATGCTGGATGCCGAAGTTGGCGATGATTTGTGAAAGGCCATGAAAACGATACAGACTGTCCGGGAATTCATACGACAGCGTTTGCGAGTTGAGAGTAGATATCAAAGCAAAGAAAAAAGTATATGAACAGAAACCTCAATAGTGGCGTCCTTTCCGAGTAATGAGCGTGGGAAATATGGCGGCACGGAAATTTGACGCGCTATAGCACAGAATAATGGCCACGACATAGGCGGTGTGGAATTTCACACAGGAAGTCATAGGCGTAGTATCCAAAAATATCAAATTCAAAACTCCAGAGCAATTGCTTAAGCGATTCCACAAAGCAAGTAATAAATTCCTGGTTATGTTCGCAAATAAATTTGGATCAAAATGAGCGGGAAATGAAAGAGTACGTAATATTAAATTATAATTCGTCTTAGCCATTTCGATAGTCGAAACAGAATCAAAGATTTGGAGAATTGATGTGTTCCTATGAGTTGTTGCATAACCACCAGTAAACAAGTTTCAAGCATTCCAAAGACATTAGTGTATTATTAAAGTTTACATTAATTCCTTATCAATTCATGCAGCTTTTTTCTCTCTATGTACATTACCACAATCATTTACTGAGTCTTTTTCGTAACACTTTGTTGCTGAACCCACAAAATATTATGCTCTGTTTTCTGAATTAATTTCTCGTAAAACCTGCCGTCTACATGATACGTAGATTGTCATGTACACTGACGCATAGGTTTTCCCCCCAGTGGAAACGGAATACGTTGTTTGAATGTTTGAACTAACACAAAACTCCATCGAGTGAGACTTGAAAGAAATTTAGGGCTTCTGGAGGACGTGTGTTCTTGAGAATTAGAAAAGTACAGTTTTGCTGAAAAAAAGATCTCATTGCAGTAGAAGGGAAAAGAGAAGTGGAAAGCGAACAGTACCACTCAATCTTGTCCCCTCCGCATAAGCAACCACCAGTAAGATAACCTACACAAGACATTAAGAGTCAGTGAGACAAAGGTACTAATAAAGTATGTTTGCAATACAATACACACTCAACACTCACAAAATGACACTAATCAACAATTCACTACGTACCACTTGCCAAGTTGGAACCGATGGGTACGGTCTGTGATGATCCAACTGACGCATGCCGGGAGTCGATTTCGTGAAGCGAATTTTGCTATAAAAATCTGCTGGAAGTAACGCCCAAGAACAGCGGTGCATGCCTCACACCAACACATGTTCGCATAGACGCGATCGAAAACGGGCTGGCATGTGTCGGATTTCCTCGGCTCCAGCTACTATGCGTGCTACGATATTTTGCTCCGACTCAACCGGGATCTCACACTCAAAGTATTCATGCGACATTACAGAAAGAAATCCAATCGTGCCACTACGGCCAATCAATTGTTTTCCAAATGAATTATTTAAATAATGTAGAACAGCCTGTGTGAAGTGGGGAGGTGCACCGTCGTATTGAAACTACATTTGCTGTGGGGCTTAAGAGGAATTTCTTCCAGTAACTCTGGCAGTTTCTCCTGTAAAAGATTATATAGTTTGTACTGGTGAGACGTTCTGGGAGAAGATATGGTCCAATCAACCATCCATGTATGATGCCTGCCCATATGTTCATGCTAAATCGTTCCTGAAATGTGCGCGAGCACCATAAAGATTTTCTTCTGCCCACATGTGGCTATTAAGACAGTTAAACATACCATCCCTAGTGAACGTCGCCTTATCAAAGTATCATTTGGAGAAATGCAGGATATTCTTCACAGCACTGAAGAATTCACTGACAAATGTTTACACGTGGCTCAAAATCGGCTGGCCTAAGACTATAAAATCGCGTAATATAGTATGGGTGCAGATTATTAGTGAAGAACCTCCCAAACAGATGTCCTGCTCCCACTATCGTCATGTTCTATGCGTCGGGGTCTCGTCGAGAAATCCCCTTGCACGAGTCGAATCACTCCATTTTCAAACTGCGGAGTTCGTACGCGCCTCGGAGCACCACAGCCAATTCTGTGGACGGTGAAGTTACCTGTGTCCCTGACCCGAGGTTCTATCCTGGAAAAAGATTGTACGTGACCGCACTCGACGATGTGGATAGCACTTGGCGTAAAGAAGACGAGCAAATCTTCCATTACGAAGGGCTTTGCCATAAATTAATATCATGTCTGCATACTCATCAAACGTGTAATCGGCCATTGCATTGACTGCACGATCAGATGAAGAGATATTATTACCTGGCCAAGATAGCAAAGCAAACTGTTTTAATTCGGGAAAGGTTGTACTGATAGGTATTCGTCATGCCATGCACAGGTGTTGGTATCGTGAACGTCATACACGTTAGTCGAAAAGCCATGCGAGAAAGCCTGTGTTTGTAGTACAATTTTGCTGCCCTTGTTGATTGATACACAATCTGATAAAATGGGATACTAAGTCAGAATCAGGATTGGACAGGTGAAGCAGTCGGAAGGTAAAACCGGTACGAACTGTTTATTAGACAAGTTATTCTTGCCAAGTTACTTTCTTCCTTCCATACACAAAAGTGTTGTATTGTCTGCTTTATTTAACTTCTATTATTTTGCGTCGAACACACATATACTCTCACACACAGGCACACACACACACACCTACACACATACACACACCACGACCAACAACAAAGATGGCAAATTGCAATATTCGCTCGGCTTGTGATGAATAACGCATGTCTCTTGACAACCTTGAATGATGAAGCTCGCATTTTTCCGTCTTCGTTCATCCATCTTGTTGTTTCAGGAAGACTGGCTTTCATTTGTCCCTAAATAGTCCAGTAGTTCGTGCATTCATATTAATAATGTCTTACATGATCTGCACGTGTGAAACAATGGGTGTCATATCTCAAGCTTCTACATTTGTTTCAAAATAGTACAAAGCCGCCTTCTGTCGCATCTCTCTTAATTCGTAATTAGGACTAGGGATGTAACAAAAATATGTTACAGCAATTACATTAGGTCATATACTAGGCACGCTGAATGATATCTTTCTTCTCCGAATCAGGATCACACTTCGAAACTACATAATTTTGTTAATGTATTATTGGCCATTACGTATCTAAAGCTCATTCCGGTATAGAGGAGGGTCAAGGATTTGGAAAACCAACCGCCCTGGTCTTACGATGGTATCCCAGCATTTGTGCGGTGAGAATGACCAAAGCCAGGGAAAATGTCAGTCAAGATGGTCGGCCGTAGTTGAGTTCGAGCCTACGCTCGACCTACACACATACCGCGGGCAGGAGACACAGAAATTACTTAATTCATTTCGCATGTCACTCAATGAAGTTTTCTGTTAATGCAGATAACATAAGTCTAAAACACAAATACAACATTGTACTGTCTTTAATGATATATGTGAGATAAGTATTTCCATATTTACTTAGGACAATATTGGAAATGTGTTTCAGGTTCACCCAGTAGAGTGGAGGAAACCCTCTGCATGGTTTGAAATCATGACATCGGTTTTCAGAGCCAGTCAGGGTGGTTTGGTAACAAACTTTCTATTATTATGTAACATGAATAGCGTCTAATCACAGTTTGCAACACGGTTTTCGGGTTAAATACTAGCATCATTTGCTAACCCCACAGATCAATAATAATATTACTTTTTGCATTCATTTTACGTTTTTCACATGTATGGCTCTCTGCAAAACAACTGTTATTCATTAAAAAAAATAAAAAATATTTCTTTATGCTTCTAACTTGTTTACTGTTGGTTATGCAACCACCCACAACAACTTGAAATTCTCCGTATCTTTGATTCTGTTATCGATATGGCGCAGACGAATTGTAACTTAATTGCGTACTCTTCCATTTTCCGCTCATTTTGACCAATCTTTATTTGCCAACATAATCGGGAATCCCTCACTTGCTTTGAGGAATCCCTCGAGCAATTGTTCGGGAGTTTTGATTTTTATATTTCTGGATAATAAGCCTACGACATTCCGTGTGAAATTCCACACCGCCTATGTTTCGGCTATTCGTCTTTGTGCTATAGTGCATCAAAGTTCCGTGCCGCCAAATTTCCTAGGTTTATAACTCGGGAATGACGCCGCTTTTGAGGTTTGTGTCCATATACTTTTGTGTTTGTTTTGATGTCTGCTTTTATCTCTCAAACGCAGTCATAGGAAATTCCCGAACGCACTGTATACTTGAACGCACAGTGAAGGTGTGATATCGTTTGAAAAGATCGGAGTTAGAAATTTCGTATACAGATTTCTCAGTCTTCGTATTAGCCCCATCACTTTCAAAAGTGTACGAACATCTTTCTTCTTCGCCCTCAATGGGAAATCTTGATGCCAAACCATGAAGTTGAAGACACGTCCTTTGCAATGTTTTTGATAACTAAGTACTGCGCTGTGTTCATTACCAGATTCGCAACTGGATTTTCTTTCAATTGTATAAGAGAATAGCTTGGTTTCATGTCCCAACGTAGAGTTTATAATAATAATAATAAACAATGCCTACGAAAATGTACATAAACTATCCTTGAAAACTGAAATACCGTACCAAAATTTTTGGCTGAGCCCAGATGTAACAAATACATTCAAAATGAGAATCGAAGCCTGAGATCTTATTGCTAAAGTAATTATTAGGAGCTATTAATATATACACAAAAATGACAGAAGTTTAAATTTAAAAAGGGACACTGCAGAAAATAAAGCAACTATTTTCTAAAAAAAACTATGCAAAGTAATACAAATATTTATTTTTCAATTTTCCAGCAGGTGGCAGAAGAAGTGCTTACTTAATAGCAAAATGAACTGACATCTAAAATTAGCAATATCTTTATATTGATATGGCAACACAAAACTTAAAAATACTGTTTTTGTTACAGTTCACTTGGTAAATTATTTCCTACATTTTAGCTGTTTGCCTATGCCCAGTCGAAAGTTTTTTTTAGCATATTTCAGTTATTGTAAAATTCCATCTTATTGTTTCTTTAAATAGGCCCAACCAACAATTGCACATTGCCAAATAAATCCTAAATTCTCGTCCTGAAAGATAATTTTCATCCGTGATATACCAGAATTCTTCTGCGGTCAAATGTGGAAACCTACTAACAAAGTTTTCACATTGGATGACGAGGTACCTTTCGACCTTATAAATACACACTCAATTCACGCTAATAGTCAGTTACCACTGAAATGTTGCTCGCTGGCGTTCCTCCGATTGCTGTTCCTACATTACCCAACCGACGTCTCTGATACATTACGCATTTGGTGTGCTTATTAATTGTTTATCTTTTCACTCTCTCCATATTCTGCAAATTTTTCATTATTCAGATATCTCCTTCTTGGTGTTCCATTTTTAATAGTGATCTGTGTATTTTACTACATCCTAACATATTGTAATGATCAGCTTGTATAACGAACACGACAACATTGTGTAAATAAACAAGCATGTTAATAGGACAAGCATGCGTATAAGAAAGTTAACATGTTGGGACATACAAACGAGCAGACGACGATCAACTCCACAATCTAGCACCAGATGGAGCGTACAACATAAGACAGAGAGGGCTGGAATCAATGTAGGAGAAGCAAGAAGAACCACCCCTACAATCACCTTTAAAAGGGACCTGCACACGGCAAGAGCCATCACTCAATCTTCGGGTGGCCAGCTTCTCCCCTTCCTCCGTTCGCAGTCGGCTAAGTGACTGGAGCATCCTTGGAACGCAGTTGGTAAAGTGACTGGTACCTTAACACACACGCAGTTGGCTAAGTGACTGGTGTTACTCTCACCTATAAAACCTAACTTCATCCGTACGCACTTTGCTAAGGAACTGGTAGAAATATCCGACACGCAGTTGGCTCTGTTACTGGTGTCATCCACACAAAAGTGACTGGTGTGTACTCTAACCTTAAGCCAATACTTTTCTGGTACGCAATTTGCTAAGGAACTGGTACAACTACCTGCACGCGGTTGCCTAAGTGACCGGTGTTTTCCTATATACCTTAATCTCTACCAAATAACCCAAAGAAGAAGATATGTTAGAAGCCTTACTTCCAAACAATTTGTAAATCAGAATCAGACGGGACGGTAATTTTGTTAACTTTTACTCTTTTATATAAATAAATGGTTGAGGGCTATAACCATTCCCGAGTTTCATTGTCTCTACCGATCCAAAATAAAGGGAACATTACGGGATATAAAAACAACTACACTCACGAAGAAGATATGCGCCTCTGAGTAATTCATTTCTTGAGTCTAATTGAACAGAAGTTTATTCCAAACAAGAATCAAAGTACAACA
>JAGDQP010034855.1:0-19880 GCA_022664845.1 Lepisma saccharinum | reverse complement strand
AAAAAATACGACCCCGAAAAGTTACTAACAATAGTAATAAAATTGAGAAAGTCTCATGTCCTCGGAAAGAAATGCCACTGGAGATGTGCAAATACCCCCCCCTCGAAAACGCTATTCCGAAAGAATTTTGTGTTCGAAGTATTAAATAGCGTAAAAGAATTAAAATCTTTTAAAACTCTCAAATATGATGTTTCCATATATAAGCTCACTTCTCAAGGATCTCACATATTATATATGGATTGATTCTAACGATAGGAACAAGACCGGTTACCGGGTCAATTGGGATCAATATTTGAATTGAATTTTATTTATGGCCTAAGGCCTCTAAGGTTCAGACCGCGATAGGGGAGGGGAAAGGATTCGGGAAAGTGTCCGCCAGGGTGTTCACAAATGCAAGTGAGGCTTTTCTACAAAGTGAGTAAAATAGAGGGGGGAATCAAAATAGGCACTCAGAGCAACCTTCGAAATCACACGGTGTCAAATGCCACTTTATTTTCCACTCTTGAAGTTGCTGACAGTTACGGATAGGAACGTACGTAGTGGGGGTGTCCTGGGGTGCGAACCCAACCCCTGAAATTGATTTTTTGTGAGATTAAGGTCATTTTTGGCGTGTCCTTTTGAAGGTTCCCCTGATATGTCTTTTGTCCTGTGTGCCTATTGTGATTCTCCCTTCTGTTTTACTCACTTTGTCATAGATCCTCACTTACAGTCACCAAAAAGTGACCTGGTTTCAGCTCTGGTTTATACATACACACACTACAAAAACAAGTGTATATGATATTATTATTTCCATGTTTGTATGTTCTACAATGTGCGTAAACAACACCTAATCCGCAACGACATTACCGTAACTTCACGTAGCTTGTGGTCGATACGAATTAGCAAGATGACAGGTAATGTTCGAGTGCATTGTGTCCGCGCTACCTCCCCCCTCCCCCCCCCCCGCCCCGCTACATTTGTTCAGCAACAAAAGTAAAAAAGAAACACAATGACTTTTCTTTAAAATGAGCTCGTAAATCTTGGAGAGCATCCAATTAATTATACTGGGATTTTCTGATAGAAAAAAAAAAAGACTAGGAAGACAGCCTATGTCGTTAAAACGTCTTTAGTTAATTTGCTTTGAGAGCTTCCATTAAGCCAAATTAAGCGATTGGAAAATAGAAGCTAATCGCTTTCTGCACAAGAACACCAGGGACACAATTAATTAAAACCTGATAACTACCAATTCTCTTTACCAAGTTTAATTCATATGCAACCATGTTTCAGCTAAGAGCAACATTTGAAAATAATTTTACAATAGTTAATAATAATAATAATAATAATACCTGCAAGGTTTCGTTATTAATCGATACCTCAAAGAAGTCGATAGTTCTATGTCTTTTTTTAAAGGAATTTCGATCGTTGGATTGATTATATAGGTATTATACTTTGCATCTCAGAATCAAAGCTTACTGAAATTTTGAACACAAAAATACTTCATAGGGCTGGGTTTCCAGATATCATGTTGAGAGGCGAAGATATTCATTAAGCATTAAAAGACCAATATATTTCACCGAGCCGCCGTAGCTCAGTGGTAGAGCGTTGGCGTAGCATTCGGGAGGTCCTGGGTTCGATCCCAGCGACCGACTATCTTCACTGAGGTTTGTCCCTCAGTCACACCAGGCAAATGCCGGGATGGCACTTTTAACATAGGCCCTGGCCGACACCATCCCCAATCCTTTCCCCTCCCTTATCACGGCCTGAGCCTTAGATGCCTAAAGGCCTTAAATAAAATTCAAATTCAAACCAATATATTGCCTACTACAAGGTAACCAAAAAATATTTGCCGTTTCTGACGTCTCATTAATCATGCGCTCAAAGAGAGGAAACGAAATGACGCACGTGCCTGCCAAGCGATTGGAATTTAGTCTGACCATCGACCTTCAGTAATACAGGCACACCTTTCAGTCATAGCTCGTCTAGTGTAAAAGAGAAATGGAGATATCGAAGCAGCTTGTTCGCGTGTCTTTGTTGCATGACTTTAAAGTGGACCTGTCAGCTGCCGCATCAAGTCGCCGCATATATAGTCCCATTATGACAGCGAAAGAGCATAAACACGTTATGCTAACTTTGAAGGACTTGACTGTTTTTGCTCCTCTAATATAATGCTACTTTTCATGCGTTTCGACCATGCTCTCACTCCCATACGTGACGAATTAACGGAGTTCTACTGTAGTTCGATTATGAGAACATTTTGTTTTAAGGTTGATTGCAGTGACTAAGTGAACTATCCTTGTTTGAATTTCAGAGTTTTTAAAGGCCTTTAGACAACTTTGGTTTGGACTGTGTGGGTGATGATTGGAGACTTGGTGGAGTTAAGAAAATGGGAGGAAACTGGAAAACTCTGAGAAAACCCACGCACACAGTGTTTGCCCAATATAAAGCCCAAATGGCATGAGCTGGGATCGAACTGAGGATCCCAAGCACTAGAGGTGAGCGCTCTACCATTGACCCACCGCAGCGTCACCTATCCTGGTGTTCTAGTTTCTTGTTCAGGGAGAAATGTATATATTTAAAATAGAATAAATTAATGATGTAAGAGTTAAAGATAGGAGACGGTATGCTTCAATTGTCATTTTAATTACCATATTTATTACTTACGTTGTAGAACTCTGGTGAACAATGTATCTAGTTTCAAAGGCCAAAACTAAACGAAGTATAGGTAGGGACTATCTGGGGATTCTGGTATCTATCTATTTCTAGTAATTATAAGTTATAATAATAAATATACTTACAGTATTAATTTCTCTGTATTTTTTCAGGTAAGTGAATTATCTTCAACATTCCTACACCTTTTGTGCAAGATCTGCTGCATCAGATGGCTTCTTGGACAGGTACCGTAGTTCGTTGACGTATATTGAACGCGTGCCTTTATACTCAATTAATCTCTATGACGTATTATGTGATGCTTTAAGATCATCGTTCAAGTAATTTTGGTAGGGTAATATGCTGTTTTATTCATATACAGGGTGTTTATGAACTACACCTACAAATTTCTGCGGGTTATTCCTCACATCAAAACAACACGAAAGTTCCTTTGACAAAATTTTCGAAATGTCAAAAGTTTTCGGAGCTACAGCCTGCCGAAAGCGTGGGGGAAATTAACTTTAAAGCTTCATATTTCTACCACCACAAACAGTATCAGAGGAAAATTTGTCAGAGGAACCGTCGTCTCGTTTTGATGTGAGCAAACACCTCCAGAAGTTTGTCGGTGTAGTTCATAAACACCCTGACTGTATATTACTACGTAACTCGCAATAATATTATGTATATGCATTGCAGGATATATAAATTGTATTTCAGTTACTATGTTAATTCCCCGAGGTGAAGTCAGCGGCTATCTTATTTGGTAGATAACGACCATGTATAGCAGATTAGGTCACGACGTGGCCAATCGGGGAACTATTATGCGTCCAGACTTAAGAGTAGAATGTTGCTCTTATGGCAACAGCGATGCCGCTTTCACCGTTAAATAAAAAAGAAACGAAACTGAGCTGGCTGCAACCGTTCTCTCACTTCGGGTTGCCATAACCAAGCGGCAACGCTCCATTCGCTGTTAGTTTTCTTCCCTCTTCCCCCATCATTTTTTTTTTCCAAATGAAACTATCGTTATGTTAGATAATTAAGTATGTGTAAATGAAGAAAGGAACTACGGAATTAATTTTCGTACCAGTGTTAAATATGAAACATTTACGTGGAAGCGTTAAAAAGAAATGACAGTAAAGGAATTTCGTGTGCATGAGGGGGGAAGTACGGTAGGTAAAACTGCAGTTGTTGCCCATAAGCTGCAACAGTATAAACCAAACCCTGGATCAGTAATAGGGGGTTTTGACCGTAGCTCCGAATCAATTTGGAATAGATAGATCGGACCAATTTGAGTATGTTTTTTGTAATGTAAAGAGAGTGGTAGTTTCTGTCCATTTCAAAGTTATTTGGAGAAGAAATTTTAAGACTGATACAAACTTTTGGTGCTGGCTGTATATGCGTGAATGAAAGTTAATCAGTCGGAAATTTCACGATCAGAATTAGCACTAATTGTACTTCATTTTTGGTGTATAACATATTTCTCCTCTTAATTTTTTAAATATCATACCGGACACTGATTCCGAAAACTTATCGCATATTTTACCGTTAGTTCAATATTACACTGTCAAGATTGCTGATCAGCTAGCTCGTCGATGAAGCTGATCAGCAACCTCGACAGTGTAATAAAAGAAATCCGCCAATCTTGCTCAAGGCCAGGCTCGTCGATTCAGTTGATCAACAAGGTCGGTAGTGTAACAACACAAAGTAATGCTTCAGCTTCCTCGACAGCAAGCTCGTCGAGCAAACTGTAGAGCAACCTGATTATCAGGCTCAGTGGCGTAACAGCGCCTCTTTTCATGGATTGGAAGTTCCTTCGAATCAGTTGTAGAAGGAAATCACGAACGTAATTTTTGCGATTGCGCCAGCGGCAAGGGATTTTGCTAGTTACACGACTTGGTCAACTTGTTTCCTGAGTGTGGGATCCAAACTAAACCATTTTTTTTCGGTCACGTGTTCGAGACAGTTGAATAAATAAATGATAAAAGCAGAAGACGGCTTTCGTTGTTGATACGTAGTAACATTAGGAATTAAATTTAGTGGGTTTTCCCAGCCTTTTATCATTATTCAAATATGTTCTTATGACGTTTTCGGATTTTTCACTAATAAATATTATTACATTGTAACTTCTCTACATATCATGGTTGCTATTAGTGTTCAGCCAAAAGCGGCAGATCCTTCATAGAAAGTTGATCGGTCTCCGTTCATCCAGATCTTCCGTTTTCCTTTTTGTCTCAGCGTACAATTAAATCTCCCGTAATGTTGTCAAGTAGTGGTAACGTTCGCTGCCTAGTAATCAGTGGATCCCGGGTTCGATTCCCGCTGATGATACAAGGGTTCGGATGCCACATTAAGCTGTAGGTCTTGTCCTTACGGCATTATCTTCATATGATGGAAGGCAATGGTAAACCACCATTGGTTCACCTCAGCGCTTTTTTCTACGAAGAAAGGTTCCTGTACTCACTGTAAATTAATATGATATCGTTCATTTTTACAGTTAAGTGACTGGGTGAAAAAGGTGCCGGTACTTCGTATCGTTACGTACCGCCACAAAAAAGCACTGGTTCACCTTGTCCAAGGACCTTCGGGTGGAACGCCCATCAGTATGACCAAGGAGTTACATATTTTCTTCCTCTTTCCCTTCAAACATACATTCGGTTGCATTTTTTAGTATAGAATTTCTACGCAGACAATGTCTTAACCAATTCCTTTTGCTCTCTTATTGTATCCAATTTTTTTGTCTTTCGCCTACCTTTCTTAGTAGCTCCTTATGACATATCTTCTGACTCAAGCTGATTTTTTCCTTTCTCATACACATCTACATTTCGTAAGCTTCCAATTCTCTTTTTCTTCGCTCTTTCCTAGACATCACGTTTTGGCTCCAGATAACCTAATACTTCATGCGAAAGATTTAACCCATTTTTTTCCCTGAACTCCGTGTGTTCATTGATCCACAGTTAAAATGTCATATTTCGTCCGTAAGAAGTGTAAGAAATGTATGCAGGAAATATGAGGAACTACTTTTGGATTTTTTTTTTTTTTTTTTTTAGAATTATTTGAGATATTTTAGAATTATTTAAAAATGTTTAGAATTTTTTTAGATTTTGAAAATTCTTTATACAAAAATTAAGCACTTCTATGTACGTACACATTCCCTTCATGATACGTAGCTCATTTGGTAAATCAATACACTATGACAACGACGACCCGGAATCTGTTTCCACTTCAATTAACCTTCTTTTACCGCTTTTTTCTGCTACTAAAACAGCTGATTGTTATATTGTAACTCGCGTGAGAAAAACGTAAAAAAAAACAAAAAAAAAAAACAAACAAGTAGTCATAAGAAGTGAAAAATCATGCCTCTAATAATGAAACTTTGTTATATTGTATTTTTTACAGTGTAACTGGAATCAATTGCAATCAGTAATTGAAAGTTGTATCTAATTCCAACCGTCGTTGCTTTCACATCAGCAATGCAACTTTATGAAAAATGACATGGCCCGTTCGGGTGCCATATATAACGGAGGTGAGACTTTTGTGTAAAGAGTCAGAAAGGTAGCGATTAATGAGGCATATGAATGCGCTTTCTGTTCTGTAGTAGAAATGAAAGTTACAAAGAACAATCTAGGAACTGTCTAATACCAGATCCCTTTCTTTTCATGAGTATTGAAAAAGAAATCAATTTTTAATTCAGTTCTTTCTTGTTAACGATTGTATAAGGCGGATTGTAGTTGTTCAAACCTGATGAGATCTCAAGCGTAGCGTAGCACACACACAGATTATTCTCGCGACAGTGGCGCGGCATGTTGGTGGACTATTGAACCACTGATCGAAGTTTTTCGCTAGCAGTCCACAGCAGTGTGAAATGATGCCAAATCAGCTTCGAAATCTTGTGGCACACATGCTTAGTTTGCAGATTGTCCATTTCCGTCCACATAAAACTGAAGTTAAACACTATATGATTGCAGGTCAAAACAACGTTTGGCCTTCATGTGAGTACGTGGTTTTTTTGCTTCGTTGAACGCTTGCAGATACCATTTGATGAGATCAGTGTTTTGAAATTGAGATGCAGATGCATTGGTTCCCATCTTTCAGCTGTGTTCATTCTTTCGATGAATCACAAACCATCCTTGTCTGTTTGTATATCTGTGTTTGGCTGTTGAAATTTTATCATATTGAAGCTGGCTGGACTAACACAGGTTCATTGATGTTTTAATTGGTAGTACTTTCGTGTTATGTAGAACGTCTTGGATGGTTTATAAACTCCACTTGTAAGTTCTGCAAGGAGATTACTGCCTGTTCATATCTCCAGAGAGTAATTTGGGGTAAGAATTGACATAAATCAGCGAGACTTCTCTCCTACTCCCTTTACGTTCCGGTTTCGTACTCTGTTCCTTTATCTCGAAGCGTATTAACATTCCATAACAACGTTCATGTAATTCCTGCAGTAGATGCCAATATCTGACTCATATCACGTCCATAAACTTGGCACAGCACCAGATCAATGGCTCTGCCCGTGAACAAGAGAAAATAGTGTATGAGAGAGGGAAGGAAGAAATTGAAAAAGAAATTTGGACATGAATGAGCGAAAGAAGAGAAAAGAAAGAAGAAGAATATAGAGCAACACTTAGAAGAACAAAGAAAGAAGAAGCAGGACAGGAAATCAAAGTAATACAGTAAAGAGGAGAAATAGAAATACTATAAGGAAGAGAAACAAAAAATAATTAAGGAAAAGAAAGACGGGAAAACAAAGAATGTATAGAAATGAAAGGAATGTAAGGAAGAGAAACGAAGAATGTATGGAAGAGAGAAAAAATGTGCAGAAAATATAGAGAAAACAAAGGAAGAATGTAAGTATGAAAGACAAAAATAAAGCATATAAAATTCCAAGAATGAAAAGAATGGATATGAAAGAAAAGGAATGAAAGACAAAGAAAAAGGATATAAAGAAAGAAGAAAAGACAGAAAGAAAGAATGTAAAGATGGAAGATTGAAAGACAAAGACAGCAATCATGTATAGATGAGAGAATGAAAGACAAAGACTAAGGATGTAAAGAAGAATGAAGGAAGAACAAGGAAAAAATGTAAGAAGGAACAAGGAAAGGATGTAAAGAATTAAAGGAAGAAAGGCACGAAAAGAGATAGCCCGGATGACTGAAGTAGGTTTGCCTTGAAGCTGCCGTCGTCTCTCTCTCGTTCATAGCTCAAAAGGCAAATGCAACACACGGATTGAAAAAGTCATTTTGCGTGCCAGAAAAGAGCGCTGAAGATCACAGGATGTTTGTTCATCGTGAAATAACAGAGGGAGCGAGCGACATGCGCGCTCTTCCCTTTTCCTCGTAACTGCTCGCTCACAGTGTATGTGCAGCGCAGCGTTTCCATCCCTAACAAAATAAACGGAAATTGATGGAAAAGACATTTTAATTTTGTTACTTATTCATCTTGTCTTGATATTTGTCTCTTATTCAGCTGACAGCAGAGATACCATGCGAAGGATTTTGTGTGCAATAGTGACCGAATTCAATAAACTCAGAAAACGAAGAAACAAGTTCGAAAACGCTAGTTTTTCAGACATAGTTGAAAACGTAAATAATTTATGTGAAAATTGTAAGGTGGGTGTGTCCAACAATTGTGTCTGAAATTTAAAGAAAAACTAAACTCGTCACGACCTGACTATATTGTTACGGGGGGGGGGGGGGCGGAGTTAAACTATACCAAAATTAAGAACTATCTCGCCATAGTAAGTAATCCAGGAGATAACGCCACGTTAACATCATGTGTTCGACCATTTAACAGTGTGTGTGTGGTCTTGAGAATACCCTTTCGAAGGTGTTTGCTTCCAGTTATTATTTCTTTGTTTACTTTCTTTCGTTTCTTTTTCCTCTGCATTTTTCAACATTATATCCATGCTTCACGGACATTCAATGTCGAGCGAGCGAAGACTGGTAGTTAGACTATTTGTCTTCATTATGATCGATAGAAAAATCAAACATCTGACGTGATTTCCTTAAAAGGTGTAATACAATAAAATTTGTTACAATCTAGATCTTGATAAGAAAGAAAATACTGTGTTCACTCACTCCTCATGGTTAAGTAATTTCCGTAAAGAACCCGTCTTGCTAAGACCTTTCGAACAACACCTCAACCACCTCCATAAGACTAGTAGTTGCTGAGTTGCAAAATTGACTAAGTGAAGAGTCGAATAAGTCACCAACTCCTATAACATTTATGTGCACTAAGTGCGTAAGTGATTTTGCGCTTCATCTCGTAGTCAGAGGGTCCCGGATTTGATTCCCGTTAATTCGTACTCCACATTTAACTGTATGTCCCGTCCATAGAACATGATTTCCATGGAATGGAAGGTAATGACAAACTAGCACCGGTTCATCTTGCCCAGAGCACTGCTTCCTCGTCAAACATCAAAGATAGCCTTTGTTATTACTTTTAGTATGAACGATTAGAGTGAAGAACGGTGCAAATACAGAGATCCAGGAACAGATTGTCTGGTGTGATTCCCATGTATATAACACAGATGGTATTTGTAATTCAATATGTTATGCATATCAGTACAAAGAGCTATCATAAAAGATTTGTTTTAATTTCAGAAAGAAAGAAAAATGATAGAATCCAGCTTCATTTCAGCAAAAGCGTTGTTCATAAGCTGACTGTCCTTTGAGGAAAGTTTCTAGTAACGAAATCAGGCAACAGTTCATTTTTTTTTCCCCGTCCATGTCCAGGATGATGCAGTTAAAAGCGAAAGTTCAAGGTCGTGATCATCAACAATTACGTTGTTCCTTGGTTCGGTTTTCGGAGCACATTTCCTTCCATGAAGAGAAAAAGTGAAAACATTTTTTTTTTTGTCATTGACCAGATTACACACACATTACATTCCATGATTACATACGAGTATATTAGTCGAGTGCAGTTTCTCTTTGCAGATGAGTGAACTCATTGTAGTGTGCACATGTGTGTTCTCGGAATACCAACATACACAAACACACCCGCCCACTTAATCCTGTTATTTGCTTTATCTTTCATTTGTAGATCTACAGTGTGAAAGGAAACCATGTTGTTATTGTTGTTATTATTACATACTTTTTTCTTTCTTTTAATTCAGAGTAGTTCGTGTCCTTGAAACTTGCAACGTTAACTAATTTCCCGACGTCATACAGCGATGAAATTTTGCACAGCGACGTAAATTTTGACAATACAATATTCCATTGTTACTTTCATATATTTATGTATTTTAAAAACATATATATATATTTTTTTTAGTAAGAACTCCTTTATCCTAAAATAAATACTAACCCGCAACGATGTTGCGTTTGACTCGTTGCAGAATACTTCAGGATTTGGTCGACAAGTTCGGCTTCAGGAAAAGATATCCGAACAACGAAATAACTCGAAAAGAAATAATAATAAAATAAACATACATCTCTTAAACAATTTGTACTGAAAAAGTAAACAATAACTTTGTTTATGCATGACTAAAAAGAAAAGCATGAGGCGCGCCAATTGAAGAATTTATAGTGACTGTAAATGAGAGCACGCCCTATGCTTTTACTTTGTCATGCATTAACAAAATTATTGTTTACTTTTTAGTACAAATTGTTTTTAAAAAAGTTGTTTTTAATTACTTTTTTAAAATATCAATTTATTGAATGTGAAATGGGCTTTGTATGTGGAACGAGTGACCGAATTTCCTCTGTGCGTAATTAGGGGGCTGCCATATTTCATAATTGAAAAACTAGGGCTTTTCTCTACAATCCCCCCCCCCCCTTAACCTTCCCAAAATAGAGTGAGATGTCTTGGACACTGGTGTTTATAATTAACATGTGTAAGATCCTGATTTCCCCTAACCTATGAAGGCGACTGCTGCGTTGGTTTCTTCATTATCGCGATTTATAAAGCAATGGAATCAAAATTACCGAGCTCTCGTGGCGCAGTGATTGAGTTCAGGCTCCGCTGCTGAAACTACGTCTATGGGCGTTACCTTTCCCGTCCGCTCCCTGAGAAGTAATTGCATCGTTTAGTCGTGGAGGGTTTAGGCACAAATCGCCTCGCTGCGATTCAACAATGGGGTACTTGGGGATGAAACACCAACAGTATGTTTCCATTGAGTCGAATAATATTTATACAAAATTTGGTGCTGATATGTTTATTAACGTAATGGAAGTAATTTATATATATATATATATATATATAATAGGTTGGTAACACTACCGACAGATGGGGTGCTTGGGGGCGTGGACACCAATATTATATTTCTATTGTACCGAATAATTTTATGCCAGTTTTGGTGTAAATAGGTCTAACGAAATGGAAACATTGTAGACAACTAATTTTAGAAAATGAGCTGGCAACATTGAGCCACTGCAATACTCAAGACGGTTTGAGCGGCTCTGAGATAGTCTAGCTAATACCGTAAAATAATTATATAGATTTATCACGTCTACACATTTTCGTCTGTGCTAAGGAGCACGTGATTTTGAAGCCTGCCACTAGATGACACTGGCGCGCGGCTACTTTCAGTAGCTGGTTCTTTCCAGTAGTAGCCACGAGAGTCACCAACGGCAGGCTTCAAAAGCACGTGCTCTTAAGCAAAAACCCATTAATTTTAGCGCAGACGAAAATAGGTAAGTGGTATATTTAGTCTATGCTAATACCTTTCCAACAACACATCAAGCTCCTCTCTAACACCTCCTAGTTTCTGATATTTAATTTCTGTACTGAACGGAATTACAAGGTCTTTTTTTCTATAGTTTCGCTACCAAAGGGACCTAAAAAGGACGTTGTCAAATGGACAATTTACACGATTAACCTTGGTGTCACCAAATCTAAGAACTTGGACGTACGCCATCACCAATCACCAACTCCTAGCCAATGAAAATGACATGTGTGACAACGAATAAATATGTGACCAAAATGTTAAAACTATCACAAGATCCTAGTGCTTCCAAAAACAAGAGTTCCGGAATAACACGTACTGTTCGTAGGTTGTTTTAGTCAGCAATAATAATAATAATAATAATAATAATAATACATGCATTCGCAATAGCAGGCCATTATCTGCTTAATCGTTTTTAGCTGGATTTTAAGGCTCTAAATAAATCTCTTTTGGGTGAGTGGTATTGCTCACCGCCTTATACTCAATGGCCCCGCGTTTGATTCCCACTGAGGACACAAGTTGTTCGTAACCCATTTTGAACTGTAGGTTCCCGTTCTTAGGATGTATTCTTTTTCCGATGGAAGGCAATGGCAAAGCACCATCGGTTCACCTTGGCAATGACCTTTGGGCAGAACACTAGTCATCATGATCATCAAATAAATCTTCTGCAATTTTATATAGTAAAGCTGGCAGGGACTTTTTTCTGCTTCATAATATCATTCACTTGACAAGGAGAAAAATCGGTAACATAAAGGTGTGCCCAAAACATTTTTATGGAACATTAATTCTTTTATCAAAAACCAGCCCTTCTGATAACCCTATATGGTGGTGCTAGTAGTCCACCTACTTTTTACTTCGTACTTTCTAATTTTATGATTTTCGTTCTTAGAGAACATTTATAGTTTCCAAGAGCGAGACCTGTTCACGCTCTAGTTTCAATCCAAGTCAGAGTGCGGGGCCTTCCCTCCCAATCAGTCTGTCCTTGGTAACTGGATTACAGGACTTGCTGCTAGTATTTTGGACCATAACGTCTTAAGGCTCAATGAAAGAGAGTTTTCCCGCCTTTTTCGTTGTACGTCGATTATTCGTGTTTCAGTGCAGATAAACAGAAAATAATTTTCACTGACTAAATTAGTTAGTGAGCACAATTATTATTTTTTTTTTAGTTCCAAATTTTAATAGCAGACTAACAATACTGTCCATCCAATGACAAACACGTTTGAACTTCCAATATCTATCCTATTGATACAAACCAGCTCCCTAAAAGTTGGGGGGCCTACTTTTACTTTAATGCATCGTTGATGATTTATTTAATTTTACTTACCACTAACTGATCTGTCCGCCCGTTAAAACTTAAAACTTTGTGGGAGGCAACTTGTCATTAATTGTGCTTTGTCCTAAGGAACACGCATGCCAAATTTCAAATTTGTAACTTTAACAGTTCTCATATTCGTCTCTATAATAGGTTTTCGCGCCCCTCACACCCCGGAGGCTGTCGAATCGAACTACGAAGATAGCAGCTTGCTAATGAATTGAAACGAAGAATTTTCATCTGAATCTTGAAGCTTCAGCGATTCGGAGTTGCACGCTCCCCTCCCCGTTTTATTTCCCTCGGGGCGGGATGGCAACCTTTTAATGCGGTAGTTAATTCTTCGAAGTCCTAAGGAATATGTGTGTCAAATTTTGTTCCAGTCTGTCAAAGGGTGTAGAATTGTGTGGCGTTCAAAGAAACAGCTGTCAGTTTTACATATATAGATTGTAACAATGTGATTTTAAACTCGAAGTTGGAAACCCTGTATATCCGAAAAACGAGAGAAATTTCGACGCATGTGCAAACAGTTTTATTTATTTTTTATTCTTTTCGGTGTGAATAAACACGATTCAAAGTTTATAATTTGAGACCACTCTGTATAACTGTGTTCATGTGTATGTCCATACTTTTTATCACTGTCATGTGTCTTCCGATCAATTTATTACCGTATTATACTATATTAAAGGAGTATCCATCTAATGGTACCAAATAGTGGAAGGAATATATATCACAGTCTGCATTTTTAAAACATTATATTTATGTGGTAATATATTGGTTATTGATGTAAGCATTGATTGGTAATTAAAATTCTATAGATTTCAGATCGGAAATTTTATTGAAGTATTTCCATGTATGCTTGATTATTTATGACCTTTTTATTTGTATGGAAGGAGATGGAGCGGGAGTTATGTAGGGAGAATAGACTCCATTTTTAATGGCGAGGCAGCAGACTGTCGCACCAGTGTTCAGTGGAGCTTGATATTCCCGGTCCGTAGAGTCCTATTACAGGGTACATCGCAATACATATCCTCAGGTATTTTATTTCTTCATGTAATTTACGGTTTACGTAATGACTCCTAGTACTTCGCATACGCTTTTACTGGTCAGGAGAGGAGTGGGTGATTAGCAGAGTGGTCCACCTTTAGAGTTTTTCCCCTCCTGCACTAGAAATTGAGTTGTATTTATAGCCTTCAATTGTTTGTGGTTCAAGGAACTTCAGCGAGAATCATTTGTCGTGGAGCGTACACAGATTTGATAGTGCGGACTCCTAGTCAGCTGCTGTTGCGATTAGACCATAGCGCCCTCTTTGATGACTTTGGCATAGCCCTCTGCTATTTCTGAATTGGAAATCAGTAATCGATCCAAGATCAAAATTTCGAAATGTGCTGTCACTAAAAAAGGCAAGAGAGGAATATGTAAAAGATGTAGGAGTAAGCGGCTCCAAACCAATAATCTTTCCAGAGACCAAACTATATACACTTTTTAAAAGAGAATA
Organism: Lepisma saccharinum; assembly: GCA_022664845.1. Lineage (NCBI taxonomy): Eukaryota > Metazoa > Arthropoda > Insecta > Zygentoma > Lepismatidae > Lepisma > Lepisma saccharinum. The sequence continues at coordinate 5,783 of JAGDQP010034855.1, read as the reverse complement.
GCTTGTATATTATTGTGAGTATAGAAACAATCTTAAGTGAAAAAGTAAAGAAACATACACAGTTTCTTGGTGCAATTACAATAAGTGCTGAAACTGTGAACCACCAAGCTCTAAACACCTTTGAGCACGATGCACTACATTCGTAGTGACATTTTCCAGGGTAGTGTTGCACTTTCCATGTTGCATACGCCATTTCAATTTCGTAGCGCAGTTCCACTAGTGAGTCTGGTTTGCCATCTGTACGCTACGTTCTCGAAGGGTCCTCCACAAGTAAAAGTTAAGTGAGCTTAAATCATGTGAACGTGGGGCGTAATCAATCGCGCCTCTTCGACCTATCCAGCGACTTGGTGCAGTTTTATCCAGATAGACTCGCACATCTTGCTGAAAGTGTGGCAGGGCGCCATCCTTGTTGGATGTAACATGGACCACCATGATGTTCCACGACATGTTTGTGCTACTCACTCCTGTTTCACATGCAAGTAGTTCTGTTGATTTCCTTGGCGAGCGTGTGCACTTATCACCTGAACAGAAGGCGCTTCACTTGTGGCTGTGCCTGATGTTCACTAATTCACTGTTCCATTCCATCTCTTTCAAACTTATCACGATGGTGATCAATGGTTAGGCGTGTTCGTGGTTCAGTTCCATATTCCTGCCTTTATTCTATCAAAATGTTTTCCTTTGTGCTTGAACGACAATCGTGTTTACCCCATTGCTGCACTTTATGCAGTGATTGAATCGCATCGCATTGCATGACGTCACAACAGTAACGCCATCTGCTGCTGGACCATCGTACTACACGTTCAACCCGTAGCCAATGCAATTGCGGAGCGTATCGCATGTTAAAGTATACATTTTTTTGCGGACCCTGTATAGTTACCAGCAGAACTGAAACCGGAAGTCGGGTCACTCTTGTTGGCCCGGACATAGATGATCCGGTGACTCGGTTTGAAACGTGACCTCTTGACCCGGCGACTCAATGATTGAATCTTTTTCCAATTGATTCCGTAATCTTAACCCGCTGACTCTGTCTTGACTCGATGTGATCTGGTCTTGTTCCTATGGTTTGAATCTATCAATATTTTCATTTTAGTTTCACATATTCTTTCAGAATACCCTTTCGGAGAGGGGAGTTACTTGCACACCTCCGGGTATGTTTTTGTTCTTTCCGGGGAAATAAGACTATTTACATGGTTACTTGTTAGGGACTTTTCTGCGTCCTATTTTTCTTGGTCTGGAAAGTCCCCGTTGCTAGTCACCCCTAAAAGAAATACTGTTCAAATGCAACAGTGTATAAGGAAATAATTAAAAACTTGTCTTTGCCCTGTGGGACCTCAGTTCGAAATCGGGTTACCTGGTCTCAAGCGTACACCCGGTGACACATTTCAGCTCTGGTTACCAGATGTATACATTTGAAACTGATGCATATCAATTTGCATCAGTAACACATAAAACGTATTTGGTGGAAAAGTTTCCCGCATTAAGGGAAATTAACTGCATTGGGGAACCAGTTGTACAAGAGGTGTAGGGAATTTTCTACTTTTTCCCTGCAAATAACGCTCTAATATAATTCATATATTTAAAAAAAATGAAATTAGTATCACTCGTATTGAAAAATTGTTGCTAATCGAATATTGTTCGCTACGGAAAAATAATGGCAAACTGAACATCGATGATGTTAAAATATCGTTATTCGAAATATCGAATTTTGATTTTCTTTGTTGACATGACAGTGTTTTTAAATATCGGTTGGTATTGAGAAACTGTAGCTCGATACAACGTGCTAGATATTAACCTATACCAAATTCGCTTTACGGTCTTACTTCAAATTTAGCTGTTTTTAAACAACAGAGAAACTGCAAATAACAAACAGTTCTCCAATGCAAATAAAGGTGTCCGGAGTAGCTTAAAATGAAGATTTTCTAGGTTCGATTCCCATTGAAGACAATATATTGCTCACTTCTTCGTTATCCCAGTTTAAAGTATAGACCCTTCGTTAAGACGTCATCTCTATCTGGTGGAAGGCACACTGCGAAAAATGATTGTCTTAATTCAACACTTTGCAGCATGACCACCAATTTTTTTGTGTGTGTGTTAAATTAACAGTTTGTTGTATGATTTCGGTGATTCAGCACTGATATTCCTAGTGTTGTGTACCCTTCGTCGTGTTGAATGAAGATTGAGGACTCATTCATTGTGTCGAATCATCGTAATCAACACCATTTGTTGTGTTGATTTGACACCAAAAGGTGGTGATCGCCCTGGGACACCGAAAAATGTTGATTTTGCTGAAGCATTTTTTTTATATTTTTTTTTTGGTGCAATGTCGAACCATCGTCTAATCATTGTGTCGAGGGACCTCTCAAGTTTGATCTGTCTCCGAATGGAACACCAACAATCTTCATTACAACAGCCAAAACAATGATTGGTTACCTTCATATACAGCACAGGGATATGTTATGAATATTTCCGTGGGGATATTTCTAGTATATGAGTAAAACTTCTACGAATAATTTTATCTGGATGTGCGTGATATTCTACGAATATGTCGCGTCTTCAGGGCATACTTGTCACGTATCGTCACAATTGTCACACATACCTGGTACGCATCTTTAGAGCAATTTGAAGATTGAAATTTTCATTAAAACTCATGGAATTATGTTTAAAATTTGAAACTCTGGTATCGGATAGTGTTGTCTAATAGCTTCTTCACAAACATTGAAAGAAAGATATGCTTCTGAACTACTGCAAATGTTGGATAACACATTTGTGATAAACATGGACATATATGCCAAATGTGCTTTCAAGACGGGATATGTAAGTTACGTGTTCTTCCTAGCTACTCCTGAAATTTAGATACAGAAAATCCTGTCAGTATTCTCAAAAACGTATTCTATGGACATATTCGTATTTGTTGTAAATTGTTCTGGGACGTTCAACACATATTGAGACTCGGGACGGGCATAAGCCATAGTGCTGTTACAGCCCATAAAACTCATTTGATCTTTATCTTTACATATTGCCCTTACTAGTGGCTACTGTGCATTATCATTTATTATAATATGGTAACCTTAGTTTTATTTTGACAGGGTTGCGTAGTAGAAAAGCCATAGGCTGAACCTCGCCTGCTTCAATAAAGACAATCTGAATTCAATTCAGTTCAATATTGTGGATATAAACGGGATATTCCATGGATATCCTTTGCTGTGTACGTTACGTCTTGTGCAGGTTGAGCTTTATGTTGCAGTGTAAAGCGTCGCTGAGTACACACATTTTTCTTGGCTTCTAGATATCTCATACGTCGTGATATGTTTGTACAAACACGCAACTGGACAAACAACTATCCACATAAAAGAAGATAAGTTCATAAAGCAAACATTTGAGATTAAATTACGCTCCTAATTTGAATAAAACAAACAACTTGAGTTAACCAGCTATTGCTAGTGAGAACGGAAATTGTGGTTGGTGGTTTTATCTGAAAAGGAAATTAAAAATTAAAATAAATTGAAAAAAGAGAGGGGTATTCAATTTTTCTCGTTTCTGAAAAAAAAAAAATCACAACATCAGTTTTGAAAATGAGTAATTAATATTGTTAGAAATATTATACATTATGCTATTTTTTAATACATATATTTTATTTATTATTCAGCCATCTTGAATCTTGTGATTACCTGATTTTCAACTGTTAGTAATGTTTCCAGCCAGGTACAGAAATCGTTATTCTTTTTCTAGTGGATTTTAAACATTCTTTTTATACACTGCGATTGTTTGTTCTTTAGGTTGTGGTCTCTTCTCTCTTTATTCTTTGTCCTTTTCTAATTCCTTTTTTCGTTTTATCTTTTATGTCGCGTTATCTTTCTTTTCTTCCCTTACTTCTTTAAGGGGCAATTTTTAACATAGCGAATTTCTGTTTTACTTTCAAAGATATTAACGTTATTTTGAACACTTGTTAAAATAATAGAACATAATTATCATCTGTAATTGACAACAATTATATAAACTACAAAAAAAAACTTTACGAACCAACGGTGTAGAAAGATATATATTACAAATTTCGGTCATTACTTAAAGCTGTGCTAAAGCATTACGTTTATAATGTAAAAAAAAAAAAAAAAGTAAGGTGTGCGCTGCGCACGCGCCGTCAGCGACGCATCTCTGGCACGAAGACTCCTTTTATGCCAACGCCGTTTTCTAGCGACTTGAGAACCCCACGAACGCTGCGTTCTATAAAACAATGGAAACAAATGACTGTGTTTATGCGAATCTCGCGCGTTTTTCTGTTGCTACGTTCTGAAAAACAGCCGTCGCTGATCTACAGAGCGCGAGAAGATAAAACAGTGGGTATGTTGATAAACTACCTCTCCTCCAGAGAAAAAGGAAGAAAAATGAAGATGGTAGTGTTGTCAGGCGTTCAGGTCAGTTGCTAAACATTTTTCCTATATAGCTCATGTGCAAAACGCACTGGCAACACCACCATCTTCATTTTTTTTCTGCTTTGTTTTGTTTCTTATTTTCTTTTTTCTCCCCTAGCTTTAATTCAAGCGACGTGTCGTTAGTGAATTGTGGTTGCAGTTCAAACTTCACGCCGCAAGCGACACGCATAAAAGAGCTCGAAGTGAGGTGGTCAGTCCCACTCTTGACTGCCTTTACCTTCCAAGGTAGCCAGGAGTACCAACGACACACTGGTCCTCAATTTGATAGGAAACTGAAAGCACCTCAGAGTGTCAGGTATGGGAGCACTGTTGAAACATCTCCATCGTCATGGTCGGAATTTGAACCCGAGGTGCCCGATACGGTGTGAGATGTCTAAGCCACAACGACTGCACGTTCATGGGGTAGCGTAACGAATTATATAAAGAGCATAGAATTAAATTTTATCATCAACTCTAGCACCTCTTCTGTATCCACATTTTAAGGACTTCAATTAGCAACAACGCCAGTGAGTTTTAAATATTGTGTCACACTGAAATTAATCAGAAGGACATTGCTTCTGTTCCCGGTTTATTAAATAGATCCCTTTGGCAAGCCATCTTTATTTTGAGGGGGTCATTGCCCTCAAAATTCATCATGACAACTTTGGAATACCGCCCCCTTTCCCCCCCGCACGCACACACACACACCTGTTCGAACTAGTATAAACGAAGCAAAGTAAACATATTTAAAAAAAAAAATCCATTTCAAAATTCGATATGTTAGCTTTCATGGTGCGTTAAATCTACCGTTCTCTTTTAGATTCTTCATGTTTCATGTTTATAGAAGTTATTAAAGCTATTAATATTGATTTAAAATCTCAGTACACACACACATATACATGTCACCCCCCCCCCCCATCCACTCGCTCATATATTATTAATCTAGCTTGTTTGTTCGATCATCTGCCCCCTCCTCTAGCCCATCGCTTCAAAGCGAACGCTGCATGCACTCAGTTCGCTAGACGGGAACTCGCAGTGTGAGCTGTTCTGATTATTAACATGTGACGTCAATCATATAAAGTTTGGCATCGCGAGTGCAACACGGCAACCATGTGAGGATGGAAGTTAATATCCATGTGTGTGTGTCTTCTTGTGTAGGCGCTACAGTAAACAACACAGGCGAATTATGCAAACATTTATGAGGCTTTCACATCTAACGATTCCCTTTAACGGTTGCGAAAAAAAAAGTGAAATGTGCTTAATTTCGATGTGTTTTTTTTAATTGGTTCACAGAATCTCAGTTTATCCTCTTGGCTGCGTGTTTGTGTATATGTGCGAAAGTATGGCATTTGTACAAACTTTAGTGTGTGTGAG
>JAGDQP010034853.1:1477-17756 GCA_022664845.1 Lepisma saccharinum | reverse complement strand
ATAAAAATGCAACAGGGACGGAACAAAGAAGGAAGAAGACGACGACACTGCGCTGCAGTTACAGGCAGTTGAGGCCGAAGTGTCGGAAAAAGTACGTCTTGTGAGTGACAGAATGTTCGAAGGAAAGACTAGGATCAAAAATAGGACAGGTTTTGCAGCAGGGTCTATTGCACTTGCCAGGTTTGGGGGCAGGGGGCGGGATAGGCCTAGTTCTGGTGAGAATCGTGTTGAGATTTGGAGGTAAGCGGTAGACAATTTTGAGGCAGGACGGGAACTCTTTCAGTTTCAGGTGATACAGTGAGTATGGGGTGTGCCAGTTTGAGCAGCTTTTGGAGGGCCTGAAGGCTGGGGTGGTACTGGGTGAGAAGATTGGGAGCGGAGGGAGCTACTCGAGGAGGTCGATTGGAGTTGGGATGATTACGGGCACGGTCCAGTTGTTTACGGATGAGGCGTTTGTGATATTCACGGCCAGTGAGAGCTGAGGAGAGGGTCCTGAAATAGTTTTGGAGCAGGTCATCAGAGGAGCAGATGCGGGAGACCCGGACAGCAAGAGCGTTTGGTATGGTATGGATGGGAGATGTTGAAATGGAGATACTGTTGGTAGGTTTGATGTGAACGCCTGTCTCAAGTCGATTGTTCTTGAGCCAGACCTTCACATCAAGTTGTGCGTTCCCTCGAGAAGGACCAGGTGAACTTGACGGGGAAGGTGCAGTTGAGGTTTTGCAGCAATGTTTCTAGAGACTCTTGTCCGTGGGTTCAGATCAAGAAAATATCGTCGATATAACAGAGCCAAGTGAAAGATTTGAGAGGTATGAAGTTGAGGTATTGGGTCTCCACGCGTGGCGTAGAAAGGGGCCATGCGAGTGCCCATGGCTGTGCCTTTGATTTGCAGGAAATTGTGGTTCTTAAAGGTTGTTCATGGTGAGGACAAACTGAGCTAGCTGAAGTAGAAATGGTTTACGACGACTGGTGCGTGTGTCGAGGAAATGTTGAAGGGCAGCAAGGCCATGGGTGTGGATAATATAACTAAGATGGAGTCAGGTGGGAGAGGATCAGAGATAGAATGTATTGTGGGGAGAAAGTGGATGAAAGCGACCGAGAATTAATGATACAAGTTATTTATTTGATGAAGTTTAAAGGAAAAACAGTTTGAAGAATTTGAAGGACACACTAATTGTATGTGTATTTTCACTCACGATCGATTTTATGTTCGGATATCCACATACATCTAATTATTCACATGAAGTAACTGTGAAAACCATCAAAATTTGTGAACAAGAACTCAAGTACATCGCCCAGAGTTTCGTTACGGAAATCAATTCGCCCAAGAGATAAAAGCTTTTAAAGAATGAATATAATTTTATATATTACAGCTGTACCCAAAAGATTAGTTCCACGCAAAGAGACAGTGCTATTGTTTGGAAGCCCTTTAGAAATAATCATTCTGTTAGTTCGGTCAGTGAAAATTATTTCAGAGGTGCGGCGAAACGCAATGACTGAAAGTTTGAATTTATATGTGAAAAGCTGGCCAAAAACGTATGTTACTTTAGACTACATGCAAAGAAATGACAATAGCGGAAGAGGTTCTTCTAGAAATTTTAGAAGAAAACTAAGGAAGATATTCAATAAACCAGGGAAAGTGTCAAAAGTAGCACTAACACCAGATGGGTTTTGGCTAATATAATGGATTCAAGGCTTAGGAAATAAAGTTTGACTGAAGAAGAGTACAATTCTGCTAATGCATTTCTCAGAGCTGTATATTATTCTCCATTCTTACCTTTATTAATAAATTAACACTTTCAACACTAGGCTATATACGTGTCTAACTCCCGTTGAATTGGAGGATTCTCTGAGTAATATTGTGATTTACCCTGTCAATATAATGGAAAGTGCTATATACCATCTTATCCATTATACTTTTAGCTTTCATTTAGGGTAAAATATTTCAATTCTGTTGTTTTCTAGAACATTTTAAGTGAACATTTTAACATTTTTTTTTAAAGAAAGAAAATCCGACCGACAGATTTACAACTTTTAGTGAATTTTACAATACAACCAACTTCGGAACACTTTTTTTTTACTTCAAATACAAAAACTGTGTCTATGGAGAAATATTTTCATCAAGACGTACGAATACATGTAATCTGATGTATGATAGTAAAGAAAACAATGAAATAGTAGTTTGTTGTAATAACAGTTTTGATTAGTAATTATTTTTCTATTTTGGATTATCAATATTATTTGGGGTAATCTTGTCATCTAGTGTTCAGAATGGAAAATACGAACATCAGAGATAATGTTCCGCTGTACAGCACAATCAAAAAACGTGCGAAAAAATCACGTAAACAGGGTGAAAAATGACGCTCGAGTGTGACTTTAGCATCGTGTAGACGATCAAACCAAGCGTCATGCTGTAAGTGTTAATACACTTCCAAGATCAATTAAGTATGCAAAGCCTGTCTGAAGTTACTTGTGGACCACATGAATCCGTTCGGAAAATGATTTAAGACAGTTTTTTTGTCACCTTACAGCTGCTGCTTCAAAAATAGGAATGTAAAAAGATTAAATATATGAGATAGTCTAGTCAGAAAGTGCTTTTAAATTGATTTTCTTGCTTAAATGATAGATTAGAAAAAATATGGTAATAGAAGGCAGAAGTGGTATATGACAATTTTCATATGTTTAGTTAGTTTGTAAGGTAGTGTTCATTATAGTTTATACTGGTAATAAGGAAACAGAGCTACATATTTCTCCCCCCCCCCCATACAAAAGGGAAGAGCCGTTGCATTGGATACTTAAGTCATACGCCATACACACACTGTTGCCACATAATTTTCCTCGGTGAGATGTTTTGTTGTAAGTCACACGAGAAAGTTTTGTCTTCCCTGCCTGAACACCATCAGATACACAGAATGGATGTACAGTGTATGCGACAAACACGGAAAGACGACTGAACAGAAGGCGAGCTTACTGCTGACACACAAAAGGGGGAGAGAATGGGGAGCAATGATGTAACCACACTTCAAGCCTAGTTTATTTCCCCCTCACATCACTCATCCGAATATATTTTTTGCCTATTAGGAAAACAGTTGATAGTTCTTGCAGCGATAAAACTTTATTTAAACTCCACGATAGAAAAACAGGAATGTCTTGAAAACCTTTTTTTTTTTTTTACATAAAAATCATAGTTAATAGATAATTCGACATATAGTTCGTAAAGTTCCAAAAACTCTATGGAACTGTATTGAAATTAAAGTATTACTACTATTATTTATTTGAAGTAAAGGAAAAAGAGAAATTATGTCAATCTAAGTTTACTTAAATAATTAATGCTAATTGGTACTTACCGGGGTCGATTTTTTTTCTTTTTCTTTTTGGTGCTTCGACGACTAAAATTTTAAATTAATACCATAATTACATTATGTAGTCCTTAGCTTTGATAACATTCACTAATTTCACGAAGCATTTTTCAGTCTCACACTGAAGATCATCTTCGGGGGCCCTATTCCCGATAAGTCGTTACGAGAGCCAGAGCGCGGACTTACAACTTTAGTCTACAGAACAATAACTGTTGCATCGACGGTTTCCCATATAACTTCCATACTCGCAACTATGTAAGCTAGTGGTTCGCAATATTTCGTATGTTGCTCCTGCAACATTGCAAAATCTATGAAGATAATGGGCACCTAGGATTTACGTTTAGCAAAATAATGAGCTTTTCGTCAGGAAGTAGAACCGTACACCAGCGTTTCTCAACCTTTTTCAACCTGCGACCCCCCCCCCCTTTTACCATTCTTCTCGGTGACCTACGATTAATTTATTTTATGTAATATTTGCTTTTCATTTCAAAACATGACAGTTGATTTGCTGTATCTGATAATAAATATCCTAATTATATTATCCAAAAGCTGTTCAATAAATTACATTACACGTACCTTTCGCAAGTATGAAAACAGCAAGCAAAATAAAAAAAAAAAACTTTCTTTGAAATTTGTTAGTTTTAACCTGCAAAACCCTATTTACGTTTATTTTTCACCTTCTCTCGCGACCTCCTTGAACACAGCCCACGACCCACCTGGGGGTCACGACTCCCACGTTGACAAACCCTACCGTATACGGAAAAGCTGTAGACATATTGTTTCTAAAGAATCATAATACCTAGCAGCAGCAAATATTGGTTACGAAATGGCGTAACTAATGTACGGTATTTTTATCGTTGCACGAAATTTCAATGCTGTTCTTACAAATTCAAGCCTAGAGAGTAGGAAGTTTATAACCAATTCAAGAGTTCGATCAATACCGATTTTTTATTTTCGTTTTTCTTCATTGATTAAAATCGATTGATTGTTGTTGTGAATATAAAAACCTATAACAATAAAGCTCTTTCAACAAGGAACGAAACAGAAAATTAAAAATTAGCAATGATCGAACTCTTGACTTGGTTATGAACTTCTTTCCCTGAAAGTTAGAACTCTCTAAGCTTGAATTTGTAGCAACAGCATTGAAATTTCGTGCAACGATAAGAATACATTAGACATATACGGAGGTAGTGCTGCCATCTTTTGTTGGAGATCGTTGCTTTATATTATCCTTAAATATTGATAACATGCAACCACACGTGTAAAAGGTTATTTTGCGTTCTTGGTTGCAACATATTTTATGAATTAATTCAATAAATGTCACATAGAAATATTCCCTCGATATAAAAGGCAACCAAATTCGACGTTTTCAAGCTTGTAGTCATAATAGACAAACTTTTGACTTTATTCCAGACAAGACGGCCCAATCCGTGAGACGGCAGCACGATTTCTTTTTATACTATTGGTATCATACAGAGCTGCATTTCTAGTTGTATTCTATGGTCAGCCCGTGGTAAGACTCACGTAGAGACTCCAGTAGAATTTCATTAGTTATGTGCACTGAACTAAACATCTTTAACATTTGTTATTGTTTTAATTACTAATTTTAAAGTGAGTTGTGTGTCATAAATAAGGATCTTAAAAGTGGATTTATGTTGTTGTTTGCGCTTCCTAAGTATTTCCTCAATGAAAAGACCAAGCTTTGTGTTGGTTTCATTTGTATGTATTTAATTCCGGAATTTTTGAAATTATGTTGAAGGTAGTGTTACAAGGTACATATGACTCATATTTACATGTAAACAAACTCGAAGACCGCATAATTAACAATTAACATACACCTTCCATATTATAAGAAATCTTTGATGTGCCACAAGAGGCTCCTAGTTAAGAAGCGAAAAGCTTCCTGTATTAAAATTTTGAACATTGCAGAGAACAGAATTATATGGTGTTCTGCTTCATCATAGCTCATATAACGGTATATTTAAATAATTTCTAGCGTCACGTAGTGTACTCATAATTAAACAATTTTACAATAACAGTATGTTTAATGCACAATAATACTGCTTATGGTTTACTGTCAAGTTATTACTAACTTCCACTTGGTTTCCCGAAGTTTTCTCAATTTAGCACAGTGTTTTACTAAAACAAACAAAAAATACACACGAAGAACGAATGTAATATCACACTTACGTACCTTGAATATTAATTGAAGTCATCTTCAACGGAAAACCGTTAACTCAGTGGAAGCCCCTTCCCTTTCGCTATCTGAGCAACAATTTTATATGAAAGGAGAGACTTTCGTATACGCTTGTGAAATCTAAGGATCTAACTAAAAAGTAAATTGATCAGCAGTATATTGGGGGGGTGGGGGGTGGGGGGAGTTTATTTGTTACCTATTCTCGGAGTTATGACTTGAAATAGTTTCCAACTGCTGGCAGCTCATGAAGCATTGAACCACAATTGAATATTGTTAAAAACTGTAAACATATTGATCAACATGTGGATGGTCTAAAAAATTAAAATCAGTTTCAAGTTTTATGTTGGAAAAATATTATACTATTGATCTACCGTCCTGACACACAACCCAGTTTAAAATTGGGACTGTCCTACTTTTAAGAGTATCGAAGTTTGATATTTTTTTTTTCTTTTCGAATGCACATTTGAGGGATGGAAAGAAACTGGACCACGCTACGTAGTTGGAAATGTTCTGCTGAAAGGGCTAAAAGCAAAGTTGAATTATTCATAAATATATATATTTCTTTCCTTTCCAGCCAATACCTCAGCATCAATTGTTGCTCTTAGTTTCAATTCTTGTTAAGTCTTTGGATGTTTTAGAAGGTTACTTCTTCAGATCTAGGCATCATGGATGTCTTCTTTTTCATCACTTACAGCAGAAACCTCAAAACTTACAATTACGTACCATGAATTAACTGTAATCATCCTTAGCGGTAGAAAACCGTTAGTCCGTTACTTATGTGGAGATTGGTTTCTCCATTTACCTGATGGCTTCTTCAGAAAAAGATGTAGTATGTGTGTGCTTTGAGTGCAATTAAAGAAGGAAATACAGTGTAAAAGATTAGAAATTAAATTAGATATTGAAGTACTGTTTTACGTATACTTTAGCACATCCCGTACTTTGGAGGTTCAACTGTTTCTCCTCCAAATGTTGCCACGCCGTAAAGTATTTTACCCCACCTAAATTATATATTACTGCAAACCGTGAACTTGTTGATAACCCATGAGTAGAAAATCGACAGTTTTATTTTACATATACGCATATGGAAAATTTAATTGAACGGTGTACTGAAAATCGTTAAGATGTAGATCAACATTAATGTAAAATTGTAAATTTGTATTTTTGGGCCATTTTATTAGCTAATGAGTTCTTAAAATTCACAAACATCCATGCCTCAGCCGGGACCCTCAAGTTACTGGCTTGGCGCCTCAAACCACACATCTACCAGGTCGGTTATCAACATTAATGTGTATGTTACTCGATTTATATCTTTGTTCATGGGAAATTAACGAGGAACACAGTCCTGATAATTGTAATAGTGTTGATTAACACTTACACGGATAATACAGAATTTGGTTCATGTACATGTTTTTCGAATTAACGTGTATTGAGAAACTGTGATGAATAGCGCACTGAAAATTGTTAACAAGCTGGTCCAGATTACTCGATTAATGTGTGTACATATTCACGGAACAGTGTCCTCACCATTGTGAACACGTTGATCAACATCTGCATAGTTATTATTTGATTTGATTTGTTTATCGAATGAAAGTGTGTTGCGAAATAATGTAATGAACAAAATGTGCTAAAAGTTCTTTTTCTCGTAACTATAACAGACCAAGCAGTCTAAAATTTCAAAAAGAATTTTTCTTCGTCTAAAAGTACGTTTATAAACAACTTTATATATTGACAGCTCTTGACAGGACAGAATTAGTGATGCTGTTCTGTGTAATTTTTGGCCATGTATTTTGGATTTTCAATACAAAATACATGAAATAATAATAAATAAATAAATAAATATCTGAATGCCCGCCTGCGAATAATCCAGAGCTCGCTGTATAACTGTCGGATTTTGTTTCTATGAGCTCTAATAGAAACAGTGAACGAGAATTGGTAAGTCTTTCAAAAGAAAGGAGTCACCTAGGAGTTTTATTCGAAATATGACACTTTTACAAAGATCAAGAATAAAGTTGTAAGAGTGCTCCGATCTCTCACCTTTCTCTCCCTTATGTTTTAAAATCTTTCTTAGCCTTATAATGAACTGCGAGGCAATACCAAATATTTATTGTTAACAGACATATTAACGCAGAAGGTAAATCAAAATAAATGTAGGTACTTCTTTGTCTGTAGTCCCTCCTGCGTTCTTTAGGTGTCTACATGCACTTAAACGTCCAAAACTCATTTAACTCTCTGCATTGTTAAAAGAAGCATGAACATTTAAAGATGACAAAGAAACGATCATTTAATTTTCTAAAGAGGAAATAAAGCCATTTCCTAATCGGTAACAGTGTCAGAGTTTATGTTTACCTCTGTGTTGTTTTAGGCTGATTGGCGCAGTGGGCGACTGAGTATAAGTGGTTACTTACTGTTTAGCTGATTTCTCTATAAAGAAATTAAAGAAGCAGAATATGCAGTTGGAAACTGAGCAAATCGGCTACGAAAACATGACAATTGGATGGGGTGACGAAACCATAAATAGGACGTTCATATTTCAGTGACAGAGCCTCTCTCAGAATCGACAAACGGCTGTCGACGACGACGACCTTCACTCTCCTTGCTAATTGCTTTTATCGGGATTGAAAATCTGGTGTACCGTGAATACATCCTGGAAGAGCATACAGTTAATAAATAGTAGTAATACCAGGACATTCTTCAACGCGTGAGAGACACATGTAAAGAAATCCAGACACAAGCTATTCCTGAACCGACCTCCTTCAACGCTCATACACTGGAATAAAAGTAGACAGTAAGATTTCATTTTTCTCCTTTCCGCTTAACGAACGAACTGTATAAGATTGGTATACATTTTTATTTTCTATTATTTAGCAACTCATGATATCAGCCGTGACGATTCTATTAGCTCTGAAGTGTTTAAAATCTACAAGCATCCATGCCCCAGCCGGGATTCGAACCCAGAACCTTAAAAGAGTCGTTGGCCTGGCGCCTCCGACCATACGGCTACCGCGATCGCCAAGCAAAATGTATTGTTTGTAGCTATGGTATGAACAAGCAAGAAACAACATTTCAATTTCCTGACGAGTGTAATATGCAATTGAATGGCACAATACTACAGAGAAGTAGATTCTTGTCAGATTCAATTTCTGAAATGATCCTTTGAAAGGAAATAATATTCTCTTTAATTCTTTTCTACGTCACATCCTTAAAGAAAGAGGGGGGGGACAACTTTAGTATTGAACTGCAACTTGAATTATCCTCTTAAGATGACCTTAACTCTCGAAAGTACATCCTTGTAAATATTGTATCTGGAACACATTTTAATGAGTCTGAAGTGACGACGCAATTTATAAGGCAGCAAATGTACTTACGGTATTTGTTTAACGAAAACTTTCAACGAAATTACTATTATCAGAGATCTGTACTTTTCTACGCGTGCAACACGAGTACAATATTTGTTGAAATACATAACTTAATTTTACAGTACGGAGTAATTACTTAGTATTACCTCCAAAACACTGATTACCAACAATAAAAGTTAGTTCGATTTGTAGAACGAATAATATTTCGAAGTACTCCATTTGACTTACCTCCTTCAGATGTGGATTTGGATGACACGTATCAAAACAACGGTCGAAATTTAATGTTAGATTATTTACATTATATCCTGATTCTACTCGAAGTTCTGAGCGGACAACAGACTCAAGTGATTTACACAAGAACAAACTTTCAAATTTACAACTACTATTTCTTCCTTTTACTTCAGAAATTTATCATAGTAATGTGAACAAGCAATCTTTATAACTGAAGTTTAAAATTAAATCATAAAATTTAATTATATCTATCCATCGAAAGGTAGCTATAAATAATAATAATAAATGCAATAAGTAAGAATACTAAATAAACATGCATAATATATATCATAAATGAAGAACTGATAAACGAAAATCAGGTTGAAAGTGTTAAGCATTTATGAACATAAATTTGAATGTTTTGGCGCAGATGAAAGTAACAGTTTCTTGTACTCCAACAAAGACTCAAACACCTTTCTTACTACAGGAACACTGAGCTTCTCACAGCGATAATATATACTGATTTTAGGTTTTAAGAAAATATTATTGACAAAATGAACAACATTTAGCTCATTAGATACCACATGAGGTGACGACTTTCCTGGCTTACATAACAAGTACGATTTATTAATGTTTTGCTCGATTTCTTCCATTTTTTTTTTTTAAATTAATATTTGTCATCTCGACCCTGTTGAACAGAATCACAACTCAACGTGATCAGATCGCTTGTCTTATTGTATTTCTTTCTTTCCTGATTGTGACCATGCATTTTAATGATTGATATGAAATAACTACCAATGTAATTTTCACTTATATTAAACTGTTTGTTATATATTCTATAATCATCATATCACATTCTTATTGTTCCAACTATGTACTTTCATATTACATGGGCAATACATCCCATAGAATGAAATGCGTACCGATAAAAACACATCAGAATGAAAATAATACCTGAGAAAATGGTTCTGTTTGAACGGGATCCAGACAGAATTTGGCCCGATTCGAGACGAAACTTGGATCCACCGCTTTCAACCAGAATCAAAAGAACAATCAAAACAGTGGAAACGTATCTCCTTCCCTACCCCAAAACCGCAAAGGACATACCATCAGCTGGCAAAGCCATCACCATAGTGTTTTGGGATCAAGAGGCCGTATTTATGGTGGACTATCTGGAAAAAAAGGTTCAGCCATCACGAGAACTAACTATGCATTCCTGCTGAGGTGACTGCAAGATTCTGCGATAACAACCTTGGAAAACGTTGTGGAAAGCTTTGTTCAATCAAGAAAACGCTGCAGCTCACACATCAGTGGTCATAATAGCTGCTCTTCATGAATGTAGCTGGGAAATTGCGCAATACCCACCGCACTCTGTACATTTAGATTCTTCGGGTTACTAGCTCTTCCAAAAACTGAAAAAGTACTTGCGTGGTGCCCACTATGCCTAGAATGTCGTCGTCATGGCTGCCGTTAAGGAGTTTTTTGACATGCAAGATCCGAGCCTCCATCTGGCAGGGATCAGGGCACTGCAGCGTCGCAGGAAAAAGCGTGTAGACTTAAAAGGGTCTTATATTGTAAAGTAACAGGTAACCATATTTGTAAAAGCAGTCTCTAATGGTTAGGCCACGAATTTTTCAAACGGCCCTTGTATTTATACGAAGTAAGAGTAGAGATAGAAAGTGGCAGAAAAATAAAAACAAAAGTGTTGTAAAAAGATGGTAGCGAAATTTTATCTTAAACTGTTTCAGTGTTGCCAATTTGTACATACGAACAGATGTGTAAAAGTGAATGTTAGAAAATTACTAAATTGAAAAACCCGACACTGAAGTAATAATAGTCGATCTATGTAACTTAAAAATTTAGTGTGAAAGTCAATGTATGTAAATGACAATCCAAACAACCAAATAACTGAGTTTAATTTGTAACTTGTATACAAATGAAAAGATATGTAAAATTAATAAAGATGGCTGGGTTAGAAATTGTATTTATTTGTGTTCCCTGAATAAATCTTGAACGGAAGATCACGATGTCTGTATTTACTTCCGGACATTTCGGATTTTCAGTGTTGGCGTCTCCAAATCCCGTTTCAGGTCTCTCCAAACATTTACACAATGACCAACATCAAATAGCATAAGTTTAAATACTCTCCATAAATCCAAAACAAATACTGACTGATCATGGAGGCATGCTACATTATTCTGAAATGTCCGGAACTGAATACAGGCAAGGGTAATTTACAACCCATCTTTATTAACTTTACATGTTGTTCAAATTACAAACTAAACTCAATAATTTGGTTGCTTCAGTATTCATTTACAAACGTTGATTTTCACATTAAAATGTACAAGTTACACATTACTTTCCATCAACTATTAGGTCAATAACGGGGTTTTCAATTCAAGTTAGTAATTTCTTAACAGTCACTTACACATCTCTGTTCGTATGTGTGACCTGGCAACATTAAAATAGTTGAACGGTGCAAATTTCAATTGCGCTCTTCTTACAGCACTTTTCTGCTTTTGTCGCCACTTTCTTCCTTTACTCTATACTTATTTACTTTAATATCCGTTGTTGTAGATCCCTGAAGAAGATCATGAGGCTTGAAAATATTTGGGCAACTGTGTGAAAGATTTTCAAGAAATTACATTAAAAGACTTCGATACTACTTTACGTATTGTCCATATTCCGGGATAAATGTAAAAGAAATACGTTTATGTAGAATGCGCCTCTGAATCTAAAAGTAACAACAGTGGAATATGACTCTTAGTTTTCTTCGCGTCACTGAATACCAAGTCCTGATAATTATCTGTATGAGTTCTTAGGTGACGATGAAAGTGAAATAAGGTACGGAAGTATGCTAATTCTGAATTAATTTTTGATATTGGATAAAATTCTAAGTAAATGTTGTGTGTGTGAAGATCTATTGACACACACAACGAGCTTGTGAGCATGTAAGGTCGGAGCTCAGAGATTTCTTTCAAGTACGTTCCCACCACTGGGTTCAATATACTACCACCGGTTTGAAGTCGGAACTAGCGACATCTTGACAAGTCACCAAACCACGGAGCACTGACTGAATGAAGATGGCCTTCTAAAATGCAAATGTCATGCCACGAAGTATGTTATGCTCTACAAAATGACTTGCATAAAGAACGTTAATTGTAACAGTTTCAAATAGAATGTATAAAGCAAATAGAAAAGGACAATAAGAATGTTCAGTTTGTTTTGGGGAAGCAGGTAGTGCACTGCTTATAGCATTACTCTTTACAAATAATATTTCTCGCCTTTCTCCAACGAGTCATATCGTTTTCGTAACGAGACAAAGAAATAGTAACACTTACAGCCTATATAATAATCTCTTTAAGGTGGGCACGAGACGTCATAGCAGTTCAAATTCAGCATGAAGAATGATTTACGTATTACACCACTACAGAGAAGAGGGAAAAATGAATATATGCACGATCTGGGCACATATGATTTAGTGGGAATTGATTGACGGTTTTAATCGTGAAAGCTGAAAAAGTTACGAAATGTTTAATTTCTAAATTAAGGTGTTTCTATGTTTTCATAAAGCATAAAATCAATACATATTAGTGTTGATTCTGAAGTACAGTTGCTGCGTGTGACGAAAAAAGGCGCCTGATTAAGTTTAAACATACTATTAACTTAACACTTTCATTAAATCTCTTAGTTAAAATATGAATTAAAAAAAAATCATGCATCACGTTACCAAATCAAGCAAGTGTTGTGCCATACAATAAGACCATTATGTATTTGCGAGTAACTTGCTCTACGGTTTTTACATGCACCGTAGATCACCAGTAGCAAACTAAACGTCCGCGAAGTTGAATGGCCGGGGCACGATAGCTTTTATTTATTCAATGACTACATAGAGAAATAAGTTGCTCCCGCTAGTGCAGACAACTTCTCCTAACTTCCTCTACACTTTATCTCAGTTTCTTACAAAATAGTCAAAAAGTGTGTGCACCAATAAAGAAAGATCATAAGAAAGTATACTAAAGAGAAACTACTAGAGTAAATTAATCAGTGCACCATTTTAATTTCAAACGTACTAATATAATATAGTGCAATGTTTTGTATGCAGATTTGAAGCAGAAAGGGGCTATTTGAAGACGATGAATATAAATAACATTCTACGATTACTCCAAATCTAGCAAATGCTACTAAAGAACAATCAATCACTGGTGGTGTGCCATAGTCAGTTTACACTGGATATTTCCTTTCCCAAATAACGTATTTCCTGTTATGAAAATGAAAGCGCCTTTAATCTAATAGACGTTACGCATGACTGCTGTTGTTCTGAAAGTCTTTATTACACAGCGTGTAAAACCATTATATTATAACGTCTGAAAAAAGAACACTTCCATAGTTTGGTTGAAGGTTAAAAAAAAAAATAAATCCCCCCCCCCCCCCCCCCCCTTCGGATACACGTATACAAACAAAAATGCACAATTGATGCTTATACTCACCAGAAATCTTATATCCGAGATAGATGATATTGTTCTCTTGATATAACAGACTATTGCCGTAAAAACTTTTGTTTTACCATCAGGCAGACTTAAATTTCTGCAGATTTTTGACATACCAGGTTATTACAAATGTGATGGTTTTTACATACTCTTACTTTCACAGGGTTTAGATTTTTAACTTTTGGTGATTTTAGAAATATCTATTGTGACCCATAATAAAGAATTTTCTGTAGTTCAAGTGTATAAAGATTATTCCATGAATTGAGTAATGTAAGGTTATCGCACGATTAGAAAAAGCTGTTTTATTCGAGAATGACTAAATACATGATCTCTGTACGGTGGAAGGCCAAGGGGTTGTCAGTGAACCAACGACGAGAAATTAGTTTAGATATTTTAGAGGTGATGACACCACTCTGAACAACAAATTACGATCATGAAGATCATCACCTTTGGATAATGAGGTCTTAGCCCAAGTGAGCAAGTCAATCCAAAAACCAGTGCCAAACTTGCCAAAATAAACATGGGACACGGTCACTGTAAGCCGACAACTCAACACATTAGCTTTATCTGAATAATATCCACACGAATTTGCAAAGGAGCAGGCCCAAGTATGTCCACCTGCGCAATTAACTGTTGCCAAATTTAAAAGATGACAGGTTCTGGCACTGGATTGTAACTGAAGACGAAAGTATCCTTATTTCTAAGCCTTAATATAAGGAAGGCTCTGTGGTTCGTAGAGAACACTATGACTTGGCCAAAGTTACGTATTTTGTGCAACTATAAAGGTCCAGTACACTGGAAGTGACTTTTAAGCTCAACAGCTCGACCGGATGCATAAGGTTTGTGAACTTGTTACTGAAGTTTGGTTAACCGGACACTGGGTCTTCTATAACACAACAATGCTCCGAAACACCGACCAAGAGTTGTCATAGAAATTGGCAGAACTAGAGGCATTGAAGATCTACCCATTCAGCCGATCTTGGATCTTTCCTCCTTCCGTTCTCTTCCTGCAAGGACGCAGCTCCAGTTTAGTGGTAGAGGAGAGAGACGGGTTGACTTGATATCAAAATGACCCGACTGGTTTATCTTACTAGAATGAGAAATTTGGCACACAAAGAGGGAGAGAGGGAGGTGGGGTTGGGGGGGGGGCCAAGACACTAGTTAAACAGTGATTGTTTAAACTTTGTCAGATTGTTTTTGTAATACGGTTAGTACAATATGCGATATAAAAACAAAATGAACTTTTGTTAACACCGTAGTATACTAGACCTTCCTGCATTCAATTCACAAATTCATATACGGATAAGTACATAACTTAAAATCGAATAAATTTTACAGTCAGTTATGCAGCGTGAGGATATCTAAAAGAAGCTGTGTGCCCAAATTCGTCTAAAACTAAGGACTGAAATACTGATCTAAACTAAGAAAAAGAAAGAAATCCGATGCCAGGATCCACTTGGAAGACCGAGATAAGGTTCAAAAACGTTTGATTCTAGTGTGTTAATGTTACGAGAACTCTGGGCTTAGTCCTAACTTGAGAACTGATACCAACGGAAAAGCGTCCTTTAGAGTGAAAAGCACCTTCATTCAGAAATACAGGCATCGATTCTTTGTTCGCAAACATTTTATATCTTTGTCATCTACTATCTACACAAAAACTACACATACACAGGTGATACAGATAAAGAGGTAGGTAGGTAGATAGGTGTTAATAAATAAAAAAAAAAAAGGGGGGGGGGGGGAAAAAATCTAGGGAAACCTTTCACAGCAGTTGTGCCTAAAATAAAAGTTATCATTAGCTTTCAACCTGTTCAGTTCGGTATACCACTACAATCGGGTGTCAAGATTTCCCTGGCAAAACTCACGCATACACGACAATGTTTACAATGAATAACGACTTCCTTTCAATATTTGTGTCCCGAACGTTACAATATGGAATATGAATAGAGAATAACATTCACATTTTTGGTCTAGACCTTATAAAAAAATCTTATAGTTTGATTTTAGAATTACCTGCACATCGCGAACAGAGTATGCACACACTTTCTGACCACTCTGAGTACACTAAAAAAAAAACCAACTTCATAACACTCCTACTTACTTTGCTGGATATAATCTGGTGTTAAAATAAATTTATTAGGAGATTTTTCTGATGGTTTTATACCAGTACCAGCCACCAATAAACCAACAGATGAAGCTGACGTAACAGCTATGAAGTTGCTACTGGAATGTGGGTCCAGATCAGGTTCAGAATCATCAACACTTGCTAGATTGTTACGTGATGCCGTAGTAGCGAAAGTTGTTTGATCACCTTGATTTTGTTGTTGATTATTAAGAATCTGACTATTAAGCAGACTCTGTTGCTGACCAGCTACTCCGAGCGAAATCTGTAACAAAACAAAAATACTATCAAGGTATGTTACTCTTAGAAAATAATAAATATTAAGTACATCTAGCAGTGCGTATTAACTGATACTGAAAATGTATACTTAAATGCAAATACAGTAATCGAAAGGCTGTTGCAAATTTGAAGTGCTCCAGTACTTTACCGCATTTATTCTAATCTAATGCGCACCAAGCACAAAAATAGACGTATGTATATCTCTTGCTATAAGTGTGGGAAAATGTTTCGTAGCTAAGTGAAATAAACTAATAAAATTAATAATA
>JAGDQP010034852.1:7492-19882 GCA_022664845.1 Lepisma saccharinum | reverse complement strand
AACGCCGTGTTGGTTCAACGCCGTGTTGGTCCAACGCCGTGTTGGTCAAACGCCGTGTTGGTTCAACGCCGTGTTGGTCCAACGCCGTGTTGGTCCAACGCATGTAACCCTTGAAGCTAGAGTTTTTTACTTAAATTATTATTACATAATTATTTCAATATTATCAAGATTTGTGTTTTACCGTGTTGGTCGTATGCCGGTTATTATTGTTGGTCGAACGCCGTGTTGGTCCTACGCCGTGATGGTTTCGTGTTGGTCCAACGCCGTGTTGGTTCAACGCCGTGTTGGTCCAACGCCGTGTTGGTCCAACGCCGTGTTGGTTCAACGCCGTGTTGGTCAAACGCCGTGTTGGTCCAACGCATGTAACCCGATCGAACAGCGTCCACCTGAGTGACGGCAGTGTGGTCAGTACTGCGTGCCACCTGCCCACGAACAGGAGTATTAGCAGCTTTCTAGACCAAGTGGCCGTCACGCCTTTATTCACGTGACTCCCCACTTTGCCTCACGACGCTGTGTGGACGCAAAAAAGTGGGACTCCAACCGGGAATTAAACCAGGGATTACGCGGACATGAGTCCAACGCTCTAACCACTAGACTATGGGCTGATACAATATTTATATTAATACATCTTCTAGCTTGACCTACAATGCTCCTGTGAAAATTGATAACTTTATAATTAAAGATTACCTTTTCCGCATATTGGCTGCACTTTAGAGATTCGCTAAAACCTAAACTACGTAAGTGATCCACATTAGGTTTACGGCTGTTTGAATTTAGGTATTTTAAAATAGTCAATTGGTTTAATATAGAAGATATTATAAATGTTCTTCCCACGTAAATTTACAGTCAATATAAGTACGTAAAAAATTACACCGAGAGAATTCGCATAATGAATCATTGAAGATTATGCCTGGCATATTCATGTATGGCGGGGGTCGTAGGTTAAAGTACATGCCTTTGTGTTTTAACTTTTAACTTGATTTTGTTATTATAAACCATTTTTTCTGTTCGTGATATTACATTAGTTTTGCTTTCGATTTCATCAAAATTTGGATCTTCTTCAGAATTATACTTGCATCGTATGCACAAAAGACAGTCTTACAAGGCAACCTATTTATTGGTAAATCGTTATAATATATATAAAAAAAAGAAAGGACCTAAAATCGAGCCTTGAGGAACTCCTACATTTATTCTTACGGACTTGAGAGTATTCTCTCAATCATATTTGTGTCAGGATTTTTAATATATCACCTCAACATCCTGTGTTTGCCCATCTAAGAAAAATTGAAAGCGTTTATTGGTATGTCAGAGTTATCTAATTTATTCAGCAAAATTTTACGATTTACACAGTCAAAAGCTTTAAATAAGTAACAAAAGGTCTACAATATGATTCCTTTTATGTAAGTTAGAGATTACACTATTATAAAATTCATTAAAATCAGTAATTGTATTGTCCTTTTATGAAGCCATGCTGATGTGCTGTTATAATGTTCACAGTTAAATAACTGCGTAATTACTCGAGAATTACAATCTCTGTGATTTTAAAATAGAAAGAAAGGATTGTTATCAATCTATGATTATCAACATTTGATTTGCCGTTACCTTTATTTAAGGGTTTTTACCAGTGGGCATTTTCAGTTTGTCACGAAAAAATAATAATATGTTGAATTAAATTGTTTATGAAGTTTGATACGTTTATGATATTATTACATCACTTAATTACGATAATTAGAGTTTCTTCTAGGATAGTTTAGTGTTTATTGTTCACTTTTCTTATAACTATAAATTGTATTATCTGGTGTAGTTGGAGACAGAAGCCTTGAAACATTTCACACTTCCAGAAAAGCTTACCAACCTAGTGAAGATGACATTAAAACAAACCATAGCAAAAGTAAAAAAGAATAACAATATGGGAGACCAATTCCTACACGAAAAAGGAATAAACCAAAGTCCACGACACTATTTATCTCAGCCCTACATAGTGTCATCCAAAGAATAGATCAAAGAAGCACCATCATTTAAAATCTAGACAAATCTGTGCTTATACAGACGATGTGGCCGTAATAACAAGATCGGAAAATGAACTCAAGAAGTTAATATAACCAAATAGAGGAAACAGGTAATAAGTTAGGACTCTACACAAATACAAGAAAAAAACAAAAAACAAATACATGATCATATCTTGAGATGCATACAGAAGGAACAAAACTAAAATCACAATAGGCAATAAAAGAATTTGAATGCGTGAACATTTTCAAATACCTGGGGATTTTTAATAGATAATCAAAATAAATAGACAATTTCTAATGAAGAAAGGATTCAAGTAGGTAACAGAGTCTACAACGACAACCTACCGTTACTGAAAAGCAAACTAGTGAACAGGAAGCAGAAACTAAAACTTAATAATAAGACCAATAGTGACGTGACGTACGAAGCAGAATCAAGAGAACGAACTCAGAATTACGGGTATCCGAAAGAAAAAAAATGTACGACCCAGCAAAGAGAAAACGACAAATGGAAGAATACTCTCACAATGGAAAGAAGTAAACGACATAATTGGAAGAGAAGCGCAAAGATTACGGTACGCTTGGCAACGTAGAAAGGATGGAAGGTGAACATCTAACGAAAAAGATCGTAGAAGAGAAAATATTTTTCGGCAGAAGAAGAGGAAGGCGTAAACAATTATCGTGAAGACCCTGCACACAGTGAAAGTGAATACATGGAAAGAAGTAGTCAACAACAGGGATAAATGAAGGCGTCTGGTGGAGGATGCCGAAGTCCACAACGGGTTGTAGCGCTGGATGGCAAGGTAAGGGTAGTTGGAGACAAAAAAAATATTAGTTTTTGGTAATAGGAGAGCATTTGAGCTTACAACAATCAGTTGATTCGTCAAGTCTATCCAAAGTTTTGGGTGCAATTCAATCAGTCATTTTTAAAAGGGGATATATACCATTAAAAATACATAGCACGTGTCCCCATTTAACAATGACTGGTTTAATTGTTGAAACGATAAGAAATAATGAACGGAACTTTTTCAATGTACATTAGAGTCTGGTAATTCGTATTATTTGTCTTTTTCCTGTTTCAGCGTTTATTGTTGTTTCATGTTGTTTTGGATTTGTTTTACCATAAGATTTTCTTTGTTTGGTATAGTACATCTGTCTAGCCTCTTTTCAAACCTTTTTGTATATTTTCTTATATAACTCGTATCACTTTATTATCGGTATTACGTTTCGTGATTTTACATTCCATGGGTAGAAATTTTAGTTTTCTTCAATACAGTAATTATTCCTTCTGTAATCTTTTTTTTTTTTTTTTTTTTTTTTTTTTTGGTATGGAAATGCAGACTCAGATAGTGGTTTGAACTTACTTATAAATAAATAAGTCATAGATTTTATTCTCAAATTAAATATGATCCGGCAAGACCGCAGATCAATCTTCATTTGTTATAGAAACATTAAACTTAAGGTTTCACTAAAATTTCTTAATTTTCTTGTATTTTAAACAAGTCTGTAATTTTAATTAGGTAAAAGCTATCCCCTGTGCGATACGCACGTGCCGTGAACGGCGTATGGTGGATGTGGAGGTATCTCTCCACATTTTCTTGACGTACGGTACGAAGTGAGGTGTGGTGGTCTGTCTCACGCTCGACCGCCTTTACCTTCACAACGTGCCCAGGAATACCAAAGACACTCCGGTGCTCAATTTGATAGGAGGCTGAGTGCACCTCAAAGCGCCAGGCATGAGAACACTGTGAGAAAAGTTTCCAGTGTCCTGGCCGGGATTTGAACCTGGGCCATACGATTCGTAAGTCAGACGCGCTACCGTCTGAGCCACGGCGTCTCATTAAAGTAATGAGGTACATTAAGTATTTGTACTAAGTGTAATCCTAGGCTAATAACTTTTACATGGTATGTGCAGGGCACAATAATGGTAAAAAGATATGGTCAATTGTGATTTCTGACGCTTTACTGGTATCACGAATCGTAGTGTGAAAATTAAACGTATTCATTAATTCTAATAGCTTTTTTACAGCTTGTTGTATCTTTGCCAACGTTTATGTTCAAGTCACCACAAACAACTATAGATTAATATTTCAAATAAATTATATTTATTATTTTATCGAGTAATTGAAGGGCATGGGGAAAAACAATGCTAACCCCCATTAAAAAAAATAGGTTGAGTACAGAAATAAAATAGTAACACCATGTGAGTTGAACTGTAGAAAGAGTTCAAGTTAAGAACAGCAGATGGCAGCATATTGGCCTTTTTTTATAGGAAGTCGCATATGCCGGCCAGACAGAATGTATTTTTCTAACGTAATATCTCAATTCATGCTCAATGTGGGTTACCATTGTTTCCCCCCGATGCTCTTCATATTGAGAAACTATGAGTATTTGAATCAGGGTTAGATAGACTATTGTAAAGACAACTGTTAGACTTGAAATCATAAAAGTAGAGTAGAGTGTAGTTAGATTAAGTGCTAAACTACAACTTCCCGTCTAACACAAGATACGAGAGACCAAGAGAAATTATCGTCAGATTCAGATATTACTCTGAAACATAACTAATAATCATGATAATTACCAGGCAATTCAGTACTGAAAGAATAGACCAACTGGCATACCTAACCATAAACCAAATATCCTTTATTAGATACATGAAAATAATTTACCTGTAATAGAAGAAATGCTTAAGGGTGAATCGAAGTTGGTTTTCCCGCCTTTTTCATTTCTCGTTAATTATTCAAATTTGAGTGCAATTAAACAGAAAATAACTTTCACAAACTATAGTTTATTTCTTACGTCATTAATGAATACCATTATCTTTAAAGAAATCTTAACAGAAACTTCAAATCTATGTCAATAGACTTTTGGGACAGTGCCATGTCCCAAAAGTGTGTTGACATAGTTTTGAATTTTTCTGTTAACTCTTATTTCAAATTAATGGTATTCACTATTCAAGTATATAACAAACTATAGTTTGTGGAAGTTATTTTCTGTTTAACTGCACTCAAATTTGAATTATTGACGAAAAAGGCGGGAAAACCTACTTGGATTCAGCCTTAACAAGTATCACATCAACACAATGCATTCAAATATCAGCATTAGGTTAGTTTCAGTAAATTCCAGTCAGTAGGTTTCAGTACAGTTACACGCAAAGATTAGGTAGGTTTCATGCTATTAAGTAAATTCCAATAGAATATCATTTAAACACGCTATATTGCATGCGTTAGGTTAGTTGCAATTAGTTTTCAAGTACAAAATTCACACAACATGTATTAGAGCAGTTGACGATAGATTCTGTTAAGTTAGGTTATCAAACAGTTCAAACACTAGCTCAACTAAAGCTTCTGTCAGTATTTCGATATTTCCTGAACATAGCATAGCATAAGTATACTCAAATAATAATTAAGAAGATTTACGCTATTCACATGCAGTAAACATATCACCAGTACGCAATAGGAAATGTACATACTTTTCCAACATAGAGATAGTTGTTTCCCAAACAACTTCAACTTAATTGTTTCCAGTTGTAAAGAGGAGATTGGCAAGATGGCGGCGAACTAGAAGAAAGCCGCTGAAATCTCCTGTGGATTTTTTTACAATATTCCAAAGTTTTTTCAACCTTTCCTTCAAGAAAATTTACTCAGTAGTGTTACAAAATATTGCAGTGTTTTCTATAATAGTTTTACATCATGAAAATCCAAAATTAACTGTCATAGCAACATCAAATGCGACAGTGACAAGAGAGTTAAGAGTGACTGACAGCTATGGCGGACAGAAACCATAGCAACCAATAAATAACTGACCTTAAAACATCAATTATTAAGACTGTTAGACTGTAAAACTATATTATATTATAAATATAATAAAACAGCAATTATTAAAACGATCGCGCAATGGATGGGCATAACTAGCCATTTCCGCGCTAGATTAAAAAATAAGAATATGAATACCTTTTTCACCATTTACAAATACATCAACTGGATCGATCGATTTCCTTACATAAATGATCATTCGCCATATGTTACCCAATCCAATCCTAACAACAACCTGCAACAGGCAAGAGTAAAACATAAAAAGAAGAGTAAAGGTCACAACAGAAGATTGAGATGAAATAAAGTGAAGAAAAAACAAGAGGGAAAAAATAAAACGGAATGCAGGTCGTAGAAGCAACAAAAAAGGAAGACAATATGATAAACCTAGACATGCTAGATATTCTTTTAAACTGCCAAATCCACCTTTAAATAATCCTTTAAATTTGCGACTAATATAAAAGAAATTACCACAATGTTTACTCTAAATTTCAAGTAAACGCTGATAAAGAGCAAACCCAACCGGAGAAGATTAGAAAGGAGAAAATAAATCAATATACAAGCCTACAAAACTAACGCAGTAGATTTTAATAATAATGATGAATAGAATGCGTATAAGAAAGCAGTATACGACAAATGTATCAGGAGGAATACTAGTAATCAAACCCAGAGAAGACATTTCTGACAAGAAAAATGAAAATATGCGTAGAGCCAGGAAATTAAAATGTATGATCAGATGAGAAAGGAGAAGCTAGAGATGCGAAACAAAGGCCGAAGCTTTATGGGTGCAAGGAAGGATTATTCAAAAATATCGTAAGAAAAAGGAAGAGGAACTGCTTAAATTTCGAGAAGCAAAAAAAAAAGTATTGAAACTGAACTAAATATGATAAACATAGATAAAAAAAATGTGTGTGTGTGTTGGAAATATAAGCTCTACAATGAATGTCCGAAGACTGCAAATGACTCGTACAAACAATACATCAGGAGCCTAATTCTCGAAAAGACAAGCTGACAAGTTGACAACCGACTACTCTAAAAGTGACTTGTGACAAGTAGTACTAATTTCTATTTCTCGAAACTTTCGCCAATCCTTGTCGGAACAAGTGAAAATCGACAAGTCCAGAAAAAATCCTGACAGGTGGAAATAAGGTAAATAGTCGTGTGACTTGAATTTCTTAATATGTCTGCAGAACGTTTACAAAATAAAATTTATGTCCTGCAGCTCATAAAAAGAGATACCTTATTTGGATCATTTTCTGCAGAACTTACTAAAAAGCACAAGAGTGAAAAGTGGGAATCTATTCATGAGGCTGCAGTCTCCGTTGGTTTGTACACCGGGAAAAATGGACATATATACGAGACACTTTCTGGACAAATCTCAGAAAAACAACTATGGTAAGTGTCGTTTATGCGTGTACAATAATTAACCTCATGTTGGAATATACTTTATTTTGTTTAGTGAGTAAATGCCTATAGGGAAACCACCACCTACGGTAAGCGTGTAGAGAATGGACATTTCCGTTTTCCCCGTCCTGATATATTTTACAATTTGATTGTGTACATCAGATTAAATAATATATAATGTTTTTGAAATTTCAGCGCTACGGTTTTCCGTTACGTAGAAATATAGCCTGAAATACTAAGAATTCAATCTGGTACGTCATACAACGAAAATCATCCTCTGATTGGTTTGACGTAATCAATCCGTACTATTTCCGAAGCTATATGCTTCTCCCTATGTTACGTTCCTTATTCAGAAGTTTGAAGACGAAAAAACAAAACAAAAAAAAGAGAAAGAACATTTACATCATCACTTAACGAAATAATTAATGTACAAATCTGCAGAACACACTTCAATAAGTTAAAACACCAAAACATGTTTTTAATAACAGAAATTGCTCGAAACAATGACAAGGGGCAGTCTTAACTTGCAGTGCTCTTCTTATCGCTGGCTTGTGTCACTTTTGATGTCTTGACAATTTGGAGCATTTGGTTGGCGCATGCAACTTTTAACTTTTTATACTTTCACTTAAGGCTGTTCGAATCCTATCAAAGGCCGTGTTTTATTTTACTTCACGAAACGCAAGAGTAACTTCAATGTAAAAGTTTCAACTTACGTTTTTCTTTCTTACATGCTTTTATTATTATTTTTTACAATGACACATTAAAACTATTCAATATATTCACGGGCTACAAGTACTACGTTAATTTGTTAACAGATGGCAGTAACGAGCACCATTAATTCATGTGCATTTAAGTTCTTGAAAAATGCTTCACTAGCATTCTTTAAAAAGTATACGATTGTCGAATGTAAACACCCACATTTTTTTTACAGAAAAAATAGGTAATTCTTTTTAAATACAAGAGTTCTAAAGAGCATTATTGGAAGGTATCTTATGATTTAATCATGGAAAAAGCAGCTATAAATCAGGGTTGAAGCTACCAAAATATATCAATATCTTTAAAAAGTATTAAAAGTAAAAATCAATTTTAAATGAATAAAACGAACTAAATGACATGTTAAGGCATACAGAAACGCTATTCACCACTTATACGATTTCTTTCAATCCATTTTTGCTATCTCTTTTAAACAATAGTAACAAATCAAATACCATCTGTATGTTAATGACAAGCAGTCGACAGACTGATTGCGTCATAACATGGTGGCGCCCGATTAAGCGCAAGACTGGGACTCTTTTGAAGCAAGTCTTTATTAATCATGATAAATGCATCACAGAAAGAAAAGAAAATGTTTTCCATACTTTAACAGAAGAATTTTTGATTGCAATAAAAAAATACTACCGGAAATGTCCATTGTTTCTCTTGTATACAAAAGGACTAATTAGTATATGTTGCCTAATCAGTTACTGTGTCTGACAGTTTCCAACGTCTTCTAAGCTCAATAATGCATGGTCGTAATTTCGACACTCCCCCGGTTAATTCAAAAGCAGCGAGGGGTAGATTAGGTTAGGTTTTGTTGGTTAATCTTAAATACTTTCGGTCGTCTTTAATCAGATTCAATTATTTATTTCGGATAAACTTTAGCTGTGGTCATCGGACTTCATGCTACTGTACTAAAGCGATTTCCTCATTAAAAATTCAAACACACACATGAAGTAATGCCAAGTGAATGAAAGTAAACGAGTCCCGGTTAGTTAAACTCATTCTAGATTTTTTTGTAATTACGTGATACTTCTGTTCATAGCATTGACATGTTCGCTATTCGGCAGAGGGATACTAATAGATGAGGCTCCTACGTCATTACCTACAAGTATCTCTAATCACAACATAATTTGCATTCACTTTTTCTGCCTTGCACACTACGAGAGTGCGTAGCCATTGCGGTTGACATCCTTCTTTGTGTAATAATATAGCACCATGCATATCACTAACTTCTCTTATTACATTACACTTGCATGACTCAAGTTTAACGAAAGTACTTGTCAATTTCCAGAGGACTGTTTCAAGACCGCTAACCTCCCGCCACAATCTTTATGTGTAGTCGTTTGGTTGCCTAGTTTTAGGTGTCAACAGTTTACTAACAATTGAATATTGTTTAGTATAATCACACTCCTTGTACAAACTGATAGAACACTGACTGAATGAGAGCAAGGGTTAGTGGCGGTAGGTTAGCGGTCTTGAGACAGTCCTCCAGAAATGCAAAATGAAGAGTGAAAACTTGACAAGTACTTTCGTGAAATAGGCCCCAGGAAGTAAACATAGACTGATCAATTAATATAAATTGTGAAACGTGTAGTGCGAACTTTTCAAAATGTGTTTATTTGATTATTGAACTTGTATTAAGTGTTCATGATTTTTGTTATGTTCTAATAATAGGTTTATATTTCAACTAAAGTTTACAAATTCATAATGGTATTATGCGGAAAGACAACGTGGACAATTTGAAGCTTTATAAAACGTTAATCCGAAAAATATGATGTAGTAAAAAAAAACTATTCATTTAACTTGTAATGGATATATCTAACCTAGTTTTGGGCTTTTCTGTGGATTTAGTACAGCTTTAGAATGTTAAACCATGTTATGCTTCGAGAATCACAATTGTTTATGTTTGAATTGCAGATTTGAACAACAGATGGCATTGCTATAAATAATGTAAAAAGATGGCTTCTACGGAGGAAAGAAAACTAACTTGCCAAAATGGCTGCCCAGCCCTGCGCGCCGATCTGAAAAAAAATTCTTGCTGGAATCTGAGTGCAACACTCGGACATTACATCAACAAGCGTAGCCCCCTGCTGTGCAGTTAAACTCCGTAGCTGTGGGCATCTTGGTGAAATACGTCCAAGGCTATGAATCGCAAGTTGCTTCTACTAACGTATATAACGTCATACTAAAGTGAGGCAGTATGTTATCATGCGAAGGTTTAATAACACCTAATCATAAGCTTGATAGCAGTTGTGTAAGGAAGTTAATACAAATAAGCTTAAGCCAGTGTATTCGGATTGCTGTTGGGAGTGTGAGTAGGTTGTGTGTGCGTGCGTGGATGCACGTCTGACCTGTTTGGTTACGAGGTTAAGTGGATAGCCTCGGTTGACTGCGTTAGTTATATAGGTTTTGGTTGCGGAGGTGGTGGAATTCAGGCGTTGTCCTCTGAGGGCAAGAGAGAAAGGAATCGCTTTCTTGGGGTTGTAAGGACGAGAACTTGAGTACTGTAAGTACTACATATGGTTTGTAGGTTTTATGTGAACAGAAGTGCTAAGAGTGTTGTTTTCCCTAATAATGTTCACATCAAGCAATGTTGCTTTTTTGTTTGTTTGAGACGGACGAAGTAAGCTGGACAACACGGAACTGATTCAGCTGTTCTAGGAACGTATTTAGGCTGACTTTACCATGCGGCAACAAAGTAAATATGTCGTCCAGAAAACGGATCCAAAAAGTGGAATCCAAGGTTGGGTTAGTATGAAATCGCATTCAAGCTTGCTCATGAATAGCTTGGTGTATAAAGGAGCCGTTGTCGTTCTCATGGCTGTGCCTCTGATTTGAAGCTTTCGAAAGTGAAGTTTACAGGTGAGAGCTATGTTGGCTAGATTTAGAAGGATAGCTGTGGTTGGAATATGAGGTTGAAGTTTCTGGATGAGGAAGAATTCCAAAGCTGCAAGTCCATGGACATGTGGAATGTTGGTGTACAATGAAGTAACATCTATAGTAATAAGCAATATGTCGGAAGAGAGAGGTGGTAATTTACGGATTATTTCGAGGAACTGGTAAGAATCATGATGTAACCCTTCTCCTTATGTCCTAAAATAGTCTGCCACAGGTCTCCGAATTTCAACAGAATCCTGACCACAACTGGACCCATTTAGACTTGGCAAGTGCAGAACCCGTTCAAGTTTTTATCCCAGTCTGACCTTCGAGCATCCTATCACTCACAAAACATATCTCTCCGACACTCCGGCAATTGCATTTCTTCCAACCATTCTGAAACACACTTCACACCTTTGGCAAAACCTTCCATGCCAGTATCCAGAAAATTCTTAATCCTGATTCACTTGCCACAGTTAGGAAGAAATGGGAGCAGATATACATCTTCATTCCCTCCACAAACCATGTGCCAACCCTTAGCTGCATGTAATTTCCTGCAGCCCAGTTCTTCTTCTTCTTCCTCCTCCTCTTTTCTTCTTTCTCGATGCTCCATTTCTTAACCTCTCATCCGCTCCTTTTATTATTATTGTTTATCATAATATTTTAATTTTTACTATTAATTTTCCTCTTTCATCATTATTATTTTATTTTTATTTCACACTCTGGCTGATTCTTCATCCTCTTATCACTTTAGGAAGCCTCTCAATGACTTCTAGTTACTTCCCAATACTTCTTTGGCCATGTAATGTTTTTCCGGGCACTTCAGTAACTTTCCCCCCTCCATGATCTTGATACTCCGTTACCTGCTATCAGCTAGCAACATGACTGCTACTAGCACTAGTTCTCTCTGTCCGTTACCTCTGATATTATGTGAGTATGCCTTCGGCGAAACGTTCGCATATTTTTATTGTGTGTTAAGTTAACGTATATACATGTATTTAAGCGTCTTCTAAATTGTAGGTAACCTTTTTTTCTTCTTATTATTTCATCATTTATATTATTTCAGACTCTTCCTGTTATCCACTCGTGTCTTCAGTGAACTATTTTTTTCTCTGTCTACTGATGATGGGTCAAAAGCCGAAATAATTGGTAAATCATCTTTGTGTTAAAGTGTGAAATTGGGCACTTAACATTATAAAGTCACTGATAATGTTTGGCTTCTTCCATGTTCAGTTGTAGATAAGAAAGGAATTCACTGGACACGCGTGGAGAATGGGATGAGATAGAAAAATAAAATGGTGGACGTCCAAATCAAAAACAAATGAGGCGCATGCGCAAACAAAAGTCTATGTGCTATCTTCTACCATGGAACATAGACTTTTGTTCGCGAAAATGTTTGAATTGACGACGTTCTGCGCGTGTCTAAGTACTGATGGGAAACGGGCTTTGGAATTGGTGTTTTGTGTTTAAAATTAAGCTGGGCACAATAATAATAATAATAATAATAATAATAATAATAATAATAATAATAA
>JAGDQP010034851.1:0-19882 GCA_022664845.1 Lepisma saccharinum | reverse complement strand
TCTCGTATGTTATTTGTATTCCCGTTTTCCTCTATCTCCTGAATCTTCTGCGTCAGATATTCTCGCTTTTTGTTTCTGAACCCGAGTGAGGCGTTTCGTTTCGTGTTACTGTAGTGGTTGGTATGATTAATGAGATCATTAATGAACAATAATAATAATAGGGGTCCTAGGTTAGACCCTTGAGGCACACCGGAAGGTACAGGATATTCTTTGGATATTCCACCTTTGTAAACAACATATTGTTTACGATCACTAAAATAAGACTCAAATAACTTGGGGAAAAATAAAATTGCCTAAGTTTTTCCGTACGAATGCAGTGATTTACTGTGTCAAATGCCTTAGCAAAGTCGGTGTATATTACATCCACTTGCTGGCCCTGGTCTAAGGTTGAAGTTATGTAGTCAGTAATCAGGCAAAGATTCGTTACAGTTGACCTGCAACTGAGGAAACCATGTTGAAATTCTGATATTGATGACATGAATACTGATTTTTTTTTGTACAATATTGATTCAAATACTTTGGCAAATGTACATAATAAGGCAATTGGCCTATAATTTTTTATTTCAGATTTGCTATTGCCTTTAGGTATGGGACAACTTTTTGTTGTTTTCCATTTATCCGGAAAAACATTACAAGTGATTATTAGGTTAAAAATGGTATAAAGTGGTGCCAATAGGGGCTCTTCGCAGCCCTTTACTATATATTGCGGAATATCATCTGGGCCTGTACTTCCTTTTGATTTTAACTTTTTTATTGCATGTTGTATTTCTCGTATTTCAATATGTGAGACCTCAAGTTGATCTAGTTTATCGTTCAGTTTAAGCGTTTCAGTTTGCTTGTAAATTACCCTGTGTATGTTATTTCTTGTAGACACTTTGAAAAAACTCAGCAAAGGAATTCACAATCTCGTTGTCGGTCTCTAACATCCGGCCATTATATGTTAGTGTATTACCATTTAAATGACGAGTCTTCTGCTTCATGAAGTCCCAAAATTGAGCTGGATTGGTTTCAATTGCAGATTCAGACAAGTTGATATAATTATTGTGCCCAGTTTTGATTTCATGCTTTACCTCCGCTCTTAATTTACAAAATTCTTGATAATGATAATGAGAATTACCTCCATTAGCTTTGTACTTTTTGTGGCGATACGCTTTGCTTTTAATTTTCTTTATTATATCTGCATTAAACCAGCACGGATAGTTCCGATTTGACTTTTCTTTTAGGGATACATTTATTAAATATTTCAAATATGATATCATAGAAGTGGTCAACTGCCACGTTTACATCAGAATGTATATTAAGAACATGCCAGTTTGTCTGCTTAAACTCACAATAAATTTGCATAAAGTCGGCCTTCCTATAGTTAAATCCTGATACCTTGCTGTGTATTTTCGCCGTTTGTCTACTTTTTGTTTTTATATTTATGTATAAAGCAGGATGATATACATCTTCCTTTAGTAAAGGGGAGATTTCTGTGTTTACGGTAACAGAGTGTAAATTGGTGAGTACTAAATCTAATGTTCTTCCGTAACTATTAACTATGTCATTAATTGAGTGTAATTCATAGAGTGACATTAAATTGTGTAGGCTTTTATACTTCTTAGGTGCTACGGTGAAATTGAATTCGCTACTATTTACATCTGATAAATTAAAGTCCCCAAGTACGAGAATGGAGCAACCCGGTAAACACTTTGTCTCAATGAATTTAAATACCTTATCATATACCTCAGTAGCAGAGTTAGGAAGAAAGTATAGTAGACAGAGATAAAAGCTTATTGTTTGACATGAAAATTTTGCTAACACACAGTCTATCCCCAGTTCAGAGCAGTCTATCAAGTTCACTTTGAATTTGTTCTTTTTTACTCCTAGTAATGTTCCTCCCCCCCCTCTGCTTGCCACATAACTCTGTTCTCCTGTCGCACCTGAATACACAATATCTATCATCAAAAAGTTCACTGTAAATATTCCGGAACGAAGCCAACTTCCACAAATTCCTATGATATCATAGTTGCACGAAAGAACATTGCAAAGAAAAGTATTTCTTTTTGTTAAAAGACCCCGCGAGTTCTGGAAATAGACACTTAAGAATTTATTTTTATCATTTCTGTCATCAGTCTCTTTAATGTCCGCGTTCAACTGGTTATTTATCAAGTCGCTAAACTCATCCTTACCTTGTATTTCCGGTCATTCCCTCTCATCCTCTCGGGCTCTAGTAGCTTGCTTCCTTGAGCTCCTTCTTGGATATTTGTCCTGAGACGCGGAACTGCCATTGCTACTTTCACTCGGGTCCTTTGCTTCCAGTGTTTCCAACCCCTCATTTTTCAGGTCTTCTAGCGTACACACTTTGTTATCGATATATAACTTATCGAACCTGAGACTAGTCCGTTTTCCTTGCGATCTTGCATCCCTCATATACACACGCAGTTCCTTCCTTATCTCACGAACACGCGCAGATAAGTCCTCAGTCACTATCAGGGGAGTTCCTTTCGCTTTGTATGCATTTTTTTAGAACTTCAGCTTTGCGTTTGTAAAAGGAGAATTTAACAATAATAGCCCTATTTCGGCCACGTCCTAGCCTATGCGCTCTTTCTATATCCTGTGGTCCTAGCTCGATGTGTAATTGTTTTTGACAAAAGTTCTCACTATATTTTCAGAGTCTTCCAAAGTTTCATCCTTCTGTTCATCTAGGTTCCTAAAGATCAAGTTGTCCCGTCGCTATTGATTTTCTAACTTGTCAATCAAATCTCCTTGCTGCACTATTATTTGTCGGAGTTGTCTGTTCTCTTCTCTCACCTCACTTACTTCTTCTGAAACAAAGTTCAGTTGTTTGCACAAATTTTCATTTGTCTCATACAAATCTGATATCTTATTCTCCAGAATCACTAATTTATCCATCACATCACTTAATGTCAGAGGCCCAGGATTTGATTCCACACAGCCGATTATCAGAAGCACAGAAATGACTCCACCCAGAAAAACATACCACTGAAATTAGATGAAGATTGTGCAGCGTTAAGTTTGTAACACTGTTTGGAAAGTCTTCCACGAAATAGACCGATCCGTTGTCTCCAGCTGTAAGTCGAGATACCCATGATTTCACGGTTCACTGATTCTCAGAGCATTCAGCAAACACGTCCACACGCCATGAACCACAAATTTTATTCCATCATATAAAAGAAAAATACTCTGAAACAGAATCAGGTATGGAGCGGAAGAACACAAGAAAGATAAACATTTGCACGTTAAAAAATGGAATTGAATTCGCCGACGAAGAGCTCAGGAAAACGCAAAATTTTTGAAGATCCTTTTATAGATCCGCGATTTTGTATTTCCGGAAACGACTCGATTTCATTCCTTCCCGTGCTTGTGGTTGATTAATGGCAAATTCAAGTATTGACACAAAAGTTACAGGCGTGAACGAGTGAACATTTTTTAAAAATATTTATAGCCTTTAGGGATAGTGTTGGGGAAAGGATGTTAGAAAGTAGTCGGGGAGGACCTAGTTAGTGGGTACCATCCCGGCATTTGCCTGATGTGACTGATGAAAATACCTGAAAATTCTGTCAGGAAGGACGGTCACTGGGATGATTCCCATGACCTTCCGATTTGTAAGTAAACGTTCTACTACCTGAGTTATAACCTATCGGTGCAAGTGTGGCAAAGCATCCGAACAAAACAAATGGAGCGAAGTTTGATATTTCGTAATCCAGTAACAAGGCAATAAAGTAGGGCCTGCGCTCACAATATTTTCAGCCATAACGTGTCAAACATAATGTATCTGTAGGTTAAAAGCAGGGAAGAGACATGTACAAATATTCCTGTGATAATGAGGGTACTGCATAAAGTCAACACATTTATTTTCATTGAATTGAACTGATTTTTCTTTAAGGTCTTTAGGCAATTATATCTCAGGTCGTAAGGATGATGGAATGAAGAAAGTGGGAAGAAACGGGAGCAACCCGAGAAAACCCACGCACACGGTGTTTGCCCACTACAAAGGCCACATGGTATGAGCAGGGATCGATCCGAGGACACCTAGCACCAGAAGGTAAGCGCTCTACCAACTTTTTTAAAACTCGTTTACTTAACTTGATGTTACACAGTACATTTTATTTATACCATTTGGACCTTTAATTTGCGTTTATCTTACTTATCCGAACTACATACAACAAATTTAAAATCACATCCATGCCCGAAGCGGGATTCGAACCACCGATCCTTTAGTCGCCAAATCAGCGCATTAGCCAGGCCGACCACCCGGACCGGCACTGAACCACCGCGGCCCCAATTGATTTTCATTCGATTAATTGACCGTAGTTTTACAAGTAAATATTTACAGCAACTAGTGAACAATGTTCTGGTGTTAAGCTACTCTTATCGCAAGAGATCTGATTTGGAATATGTGATACGCGGTATCTGGTTCCTTCAGCCCTCCCGCAGCATATTTTCGTCTGAGATTTAGCATTTCAACATGAAACTTTACAAAATAGTGCGAATTGCTAGCGTCACGGAGTTCCCTTCGGATTAGTTGTTGTCGCAAGCTTTCTAGCTGCACTTGACTGTCAAATAGAAAATACTGATTCCAAAATAATAAACATAAATAGTTAATTTGTTTAATGGTAAAAAAAGCACACACCACTTAAATTTTGTAATAGTAATTGTAGTTTGTGATGACTGCACACAGACCGCGACTAGAGATTATTCTACTATATACGTACTGTGTGTAAGAGACATTTTCCACAGTATATTTGTCAAAAATTAATAAGTTTAATTTAATTCTATTGTATTGAGGACCTGTGTGTAGTTATCAATTCAGCGATATCAGTAACTCTACAATCTACATTAGTATTATGTCCGCGCAAACAAAAGTAAAAATTGGCAATTTTTAACAGTTCAGAATATTATTATTCTGAGGTACAAATTTCAAGAGGACATTACCCCTTTTCTGATAACAGAATACTGAATTCTGCTACTGACTTATTTTCGTTACCCATAAGTCTTTGTCACGGCCGCCATGTTTCTGTTGGTTATGTCCTGCACTTGGCATAGGCAATGGGAAAACACGCAGGATCGATCCAATCTGCCGGCTTTCCTGATTGGTGTTGTCCAAGGTATTCCTCAGTTGAATTAGTAAATTAGTCGAATGACACGATAGTACCTCAACTAATACCGTGGTCACTACCACCATTGTTGCCAGAAGTATTCACCGATAGGCTTCATCTCTCAGACAGGCTAGGCCGAAGTTCAACCCAAAAAGAATATTGATAAAAAATTATATTTTGATTAATACGCAATGAATCAAAATATTCAATTTTCAAATAACATTTTAACCAGCCTGTTAAAATATATCGTCCCACTAATTGACTTCAGCAGAAGTTTATAGTCAAAATGTTCGA
Organism: Lepisma saccharinum; assembly: GCA_022664845.1. Lineage (NCBI taxonomy): Eukaryota > Metazoa > Arthropoda > Insecta > Zygentoma > Lepismatidae > Lepisma > Lepisma saccharinum. The sequence continues at coordinate 14,486 of JAGDQP010034851.1, read as the reverse complement.
ACTGAATTGAATTAATTTATGACCTTGATGAAATTATGGCTCAGGTCAAGATAGGGCTGGGGAGAAGATGTGTTAAATTCCCAAAGTCAAATTTGAAGGTGTCATCCACCTCAAAATAAAATTTCAACCTGAAACTCATGATGGAACTTGATCTTCGACAACACCGGACCTGAACCTCACTCAACTTCGACCTCGCGTCTTGAGGTCTAGGTCAGATTACGTCGAGGATGGACCTGGCGAGGTTTCTCTTTAAACTATCGAGCTTGTTGATCAGCTTGCTCAACAGTTTTTTCGGTGAGTTTGCTGTCGTGGAAACACGAGTATACTTTACACTATGACAGTATCAGACTTGCTGATCAGCTTGCTTGACGAGCCTGCCCTTGAGGAATCTTGACGAATTTTTTGCTATTATACTTTAGAGCTTACTGATCAGCTTCATCGACAAGCATGTTCGTCAGTGTTTTCGAGGAAGCTCGGTGGAGCAATCTGATCAGCAAGCTCGACAGTGTAACAGCGACCTTAGCTTCACCCTTATATTTGAACTTGGGCCTCAGTCAATTGAATTTTAATTTAATTTATGACCTTTATTCATGTAAGGCTCAGGCCAAGATAGGAGGGGAAATGATTCGGGAAGGTGTTGTCTTCTACAAGGTTCACATGGCATGAACAGGGATTGATCCGAGGCCAACTAGCACCATAGGTGAGCGCTCTACTAACTGGTTCCGCCTTTACCCTCGACTCACGCTTTACCTTCATGCTCACACTCCAAGTTTTTTTTTCAATACTATATTTCACCGTTGAATTTAATTGGTATTTTGTTTTCTAAAGGGTAAAAAATGATTATATGGGTGGTGAAAAACTTTTGCTTGCTGTTAAAGATCCTACTGGAAGAACAGGCTTGTTTTTTTTTTTAAAAAAAAAGCGATTTAACACAACCTATCAGTCACGTGATAAAGACAGTGGGAGGCTGTGCAATATTTCTTTTGTGATTTTTCTCTTACAAACAGCGTACATTACACACCCGTCTTGAAACCAAGATATGCACATATAGCTCAGTTGAGCAGAACTGAATCAAAAGCACAACATTCTTCTTTTTTCTTTGCTTCAGGCTGTATTTGATATGAAATTTTGTAGTGAGTTTTGTAGTGAGAAAGAAAAAGAAAGCTAATGTAGCATTTCAAGAGCTCGCTTTAAAAAGCTTCGAGACAAACCAATGATTAAGGTATACATTTCTTTAATACATGTAAGAAAATAATTTTTTTTTGTGAATAGAAAAAAGAAGTAAAGTCTGTTGCAGCTAGGAATGCATTTGTTGTGATGACGCTAGTATCACCAAACATTCGTGTTTAATATAACAACTCGTTGTTGGAAGTAGTGTTACCAATTCGGAATATGATTGGAACACTTATAAGGCCTTTATGAAAGAAAGTGGAAAGGTAGGACGAGATACCTGTTAGTTGACTTTCTATTAAAGAAAGGAATGCGCAAGAGAATATTTTTGGAATTTTAGTGGAACATGTATGACGCAACGAACGTCAGACATTGGTCTTATGGGTCTTGGAAGGGTAGTGCAAAGTCTATATCTAATGTAACATGTTGTGTCGCTCATTGTCCATTGTCGTTCTTTTTAAGGTAATTACACGATGTATCCAGATGTTAGCATGTCGTACTAGTAACCGAAATATGACGAGTTCGAATCCCGTTCACGCCCATTGAAGAGAGAAAACAAAAAATGTAATCAGAAAAGAGCTGTAGTAGCTCGGTGGTAGACCGTTGGCTTAGCATTCCGGAGGTCGTAGGTTCAATCCCAGCAGCCGACCATGTTGACTGAGGTCCATCCAGGTTTTTCCTCAGTCACACAAGGCAAATGCCGGGATGGTACCTTCAGGCTGATATCTTCCTGTAATATTTCTCCTCCCCTTTCCCTTAGATGCCTGAATTCCATAAATTAAATTAATTCAATTGAACAAAGAATAATACATAAAAATTACAGGATAAGGAAATAATATTCACTTCCGAAGCGGTGCAATCTCCATAACACAAAGACAATGAAAACTGAGAGCCAAGATGTTTGCATGCTTGTTTTCTTTGCGCGTGGTCACGGGTTCAATTCATGCTGGAATACATTGAACGGAGTTTTCAGAACCTACGTTACCAAAAACGACTTTCAGTCCTTAGAAGCTCCTTTCGCAACTTTATAACAAATAAATAAATTCTTTGAAAATTATGGCCGTGCCGTTCCCCGAAATAATATAGCTCCCAAAATCTGCAACGTGCGTTCCAACAGCATTAAATAAATTTTTATTCCCTCTATGCTCAGTAGGCAGGGAGGGAGATATTGCTTTGATTACGGCGCTATTCTTGTATTCGTTTGGTGGGAAGTGATATAAAGAGTAAATCGGAACAGGATGGTTGGTCTGAGATGTATTTTCTATCTGAGGAATGGCCTCTATCTTACGAAAGAGCCCCAAGCATCACAATAGCTACATGTTCTGCTTAGGGATTTCATCAGGGCACGAATTGAATTGATTTATGGATGTTAGGTTCAGAACATCATCGGAACAAAATCTATATAAACAGTGATACACTCACACCAAACCAGTAGTCTCGTAGGTAGGTACACGGATTCGAACCCCGCGGCCGATCACCCTCACTGACTTTTTCCAAGGATTCTGTCAGTTTCACCAGGCGCCAGGATTGAACCTTAAAACCTTGGCGGCTATCTTCCAATTCTCCCACGTCTCTATCTCGGGCAGAATCAGAGATACCTAAAAGTCATAAGTAAACAGATCATAATGACTAATATTCCAATAATCTTCTTTGATATTAATCTGCCAACACTAGCGTGAATATCCATAGGTTAAGACAGTGACAGTACATTCTGATGAACTCAGTCAATTGAAATACTGACGTTTATTAATAATAATCACGGTCGTTAGAGACCGAAAGGTCCTGATCCTGCCTCAATGCCATCTGTACGTGGTTGATGGAAATGCGCCCACCTGAGTGTTGGCAGTGTGGTCACCATTGTGCGCCACCTGGCCACGAACATGCGCATTAGGGGCTTTCTAGACAGAGTGGCCGTCACGCTTTTATTCACGTGACTTCTCAGATTGCCTTACGACACTGGGTGGACGCCGATAAGTTAGACTCCACACGGGAATTGAACACGCGACCTCGCGGACATAAGTCCAACGCTCTAACAACTAGATTATGGAGCCGCCCCTGACCTTTATTAACGTTGGCATTGTACCCTGGGGGAGATGTTGGAAGCTAGTCGGTTAGGTTCTATTTTGTAAGCACCATTCCGGCAATTGGTGTGACTGAGGGGAGAACCCAGGAAAAGTACGAATGAGCGACCGCTTAGATCGTTCACAGGACCTTCCGATGGCTGAACCGACGTTCTACTACCTGAACTACGGTCGCTCGGTACAACCTACACTATAATCGCTCGTTCATGATAATGAATACTTAATATTTGAAAAGAAAGGATATTACTCTCTTCATTATTGCATTAAATATAAACGAATTTTACGCTTATTTACGCATTTCTGTTCGCTTAAGTACAAATCAAACACTCAAGGTCCTAGCACTTCGATGCTACGTGTTTCTAGGCCCGCCAGATAAGAAGTCCTGATCAGGGATTTTTCCAGACACCGTAATGTCACCCCTCGAAATAGACAAACAGCCCCCAACCACGTTTAAAATATTTACTGTTAAAAATCGGTTTAAGTGCTAAAAAAATTGTACTTGCTCCTCCTTTGTTTCGATTTTACTTTACCTCATACACTAGTAGCACACAAACGTTGAAAATGCGTGGATTAAACGTGAGTACCAAACGTTATGTTAACGTTGTAAATGTATGGAAATGTATGTTTCTTCAATTGTTTATTCGACGTTGAATAATTGTTGAGAAGAAACTGGTTTAATTGGCAAATATAGAGCATGAACGCTGTCTATTGGTATATACACATTTAGTTTCATTTTATCCGTTACTTTCATCATGATATACTGTGTTAATTTTCGAACAGTAAATAATCCCAGCAGCTGCTGTATGGTTCGAACACAGGAACGTTCTGCACTTCCCATTAGTACCTCGTCGTGTTATCTCCTAATCCATTGATCCACCTTGAGAGTCCACTGCTTATTACGGTCTCTGTATTATTAACATGCAGTCTAGAATGCAGTTGGTACGCATCGTTCACCATAATTTAAGAATTAGAAAAAATATACTTTCCTTCTTTCTTTGTTGTGCGCATTTTTTCTTGTTTAACACATTGACCATGGCTGCACTGTTAAATTTGTATTTCGCAATAAGTGTAATATGTCGCCTTAGAAGAACACATATGAAGCGAAATGTGCGTCATAGTTGAAAACACTTGACAGTAACGCCCTATTAACGAAATTGAATATTCGTTCAAATATAGTTTAAAATTCAAGCTGTTTTCAACATGCAAATGAGAATATGAAAATGTAATTAATTTTATTGTATTTGCTTTTAATTATAATGTTTAAGCAATTAAATTAGAAGTGTGAAACAAAATCTAGGACAGTATGAACGATAGTTGAAAGTAAGTCACATTAACGCCGTATCAGAAATTCTATCTTCGCTGAAATATAGTTTAAAATTCAATCAGTTTTCAACGTGCACATGAGAACATAAAAATTAATTTGTGTCATTCAATTTGTTTTTAATTATATTTTTTTTACATTACATTAGTAAGAAACACATTAAACAAAATCTATACCATATTTGAAAATAATATATTGAATACACGTTTTATTAACGCATTATCAACGCAATGACATCTTTGTTTAAATATAGTTTAAAACTAAACGTATATTTTTCAATCCGGTAACGCTTAGTCAACGACATGAACCTAAAGTCAACGTTGGAAACACGTATGTGTGCTACTGGAGTAACTAAAAATCATGGCAAAATTCCTATGGATTGATGCACTCAACACGTTTCGTTTCCGAAAGGAATGAGTTGGCGGAATAAAGAGTATTGAAACTATTATGGATGAGAAAATAAGTAATGTTAAGATGCAGTTACAAGCAGATTTGAAAACTAGGGTGGATACTATCCAATTTATAAAATATAAAATCAGTAGTGTTCATGCACTGTTAAGGATTTTTTTATTCTCAGCATCGATAGAAACGGAGCAAGGCTCTATTCGCACCCTCCCGTTTTGGACTCTATACCCCCCAAACTCAAAATCCCCGCAGAATCCCTGGTTAAACCGAACCAGATAATAATAGACTTCGTGTTTTTCTACCAAAAGTTTATATTTAACACAGAAATCCAAAGGCAACCCTAGCCATTCGACTACTTTATACCCATTTTTTTAGTTCGTTTTCATTTGATGTGGTGCATCTATTCTTTCTGCTCGTTTTCTTTAATCTCCGAAGCAATCGATCGCGAAAAAGGAGCATTCACAGTTCGTAAAAACATGTAATTCAATGCACTCATCACATTTACTTTCTCAACACTTTGACCAAAACACTTACCATAATTTTCGTATTCACTCTCAAATTATTATTAATATAGTTGTTGTTTTTATCCGTTCGTAGCTGGACGATTAACCAGGAGAATAGCAAAGCGCTTCAGGACTTGTATTCACACGAAACTTCTTCAGTTAGCGCCAAGGCATTAACCATTCGACTGACGTGTCTGTTGTCTGTGTCCTTGTTTGTTGATAGGTTAGTTCGCGGCTTGACCACCACATTTGGAATTTAATAGAGCTATAACCATGTCTGATCCGAGTATAGGAAGAAAGTTTATGAAAACGACAACTGTGCAGCAGGAAGACCGAGTTCACAAACAAATAAGTGTTCGGATATTTTCTTTTAAGATTTAACATAATACACGGGCATCATTGAAGAAACCTCGCTGTGTTCGAAACTCCTTGTTGCTAGAAAATACTATTTCATTTTGAGGTAAAGAAAAAGGAAGTGTAGCTCAGTTGGTAACCCATCTTGAGTTTCTGGCTTCAATAACAGAAGGCAACCATCTTGACTTAGGTTTTCAATGCTTTTTCCTCTCAGACACATGAGAAAAATGGCAGGATTATATCTTGAACGTAACCGATTCGTTCCTGCATGCTCTTACCGTTCCTATTCAGGTCTGAGTTATATATATCCAGCTCTGAGTCACAAATAAATTTAAATTCAAAACTAAGAAAATGGGATCGTCCAACTATTTACTACCTATTTGTTCCAGGGATGAGAAAAGGATTCAAGTTTTGATTATTTTTGCTGACATTGGAGAGTGGAATCAGAGTAATACTTATTTAAGATTTGCTTAAAGAGACGTGTTTAATGAGTGTTGATTTAAACAGTTTTTTTGGACTAGGAAATCACGATAAAAATTGAGAAGTCAAGAGTTCATTGTCCATTATTCCATCGTTATTGTTTAGTTCGTAGTATTGTATTCGTGAAAACACATCGAAGGTCCCGGGTTTGAGTCTCGGCAGGGGCATGGGTGTCTTTAAACTAGAGGCATAATCTATCGTGACGGGCCGAAGTCAACAGTTACTAGACTTTCCATTAAAATCTAAAGTTTAACAAAGTTTTTTTGTTCGTGAAAACACAGTATATTTAAATCCGGTGCACATCTTGTCTGTTTTGTAGAAGGAGTGTCAAGTAAACAAAGTTGACAATTCCCAGCATACTCTGCTCGAGGATCTAGTGAAGCAGCAGCTGTGAAAGTAATCTGTGCGATGTACAGGGCTAATGTCAATGCTGAAAAGACACCCAGTAGCACACAAATGTTGAAAATACATGGATTAAACGTTAGTACCGAAACGTTAACGTTGTAAATGTACCGAAATGTCCGTTTGTTCAACGGTTTATTCGACGTTGAATAATGGTTGAGAAGAAACGATGAAGAAACGGATTTAGTTGGCCAAAATAGAGCATGAATGCTTTCTGTTGGTATACACACATTTAGTTCCTTTTCATCCGTTGCTTGTAGCACGAAATATGTTATTAATTTTCCACCAGTAAGTAATCCGAGTGGCTGCTGTGGGGTTCGAACACAGGAACGTTCTGCACTTCTTGTTGGTAGCTCGAAGCGCTGATCACTTAACCAAGATTCCACCTGGAGAGGCCATTACTCTTTTACGATATCGTTGAAATTAAATGTTCGTTGAAATATGGTTTAAAATTCAATCTGTTTTCAACGTGCACATGAGAACACCAAAATTGGTTTGTGTCATTCAATTTGATTTTAATTACATTTTTTGGCAACATTAGTAAGAAGTGCATTATACAAAATCTATTAAACATAGTTAAAAATTTCATTTTGAATACACGTTTTATTAACGTCTTATCAACGAAATGACCTCTTTGCTGAAATATGATTTAAAAATAAAAGTAATTTTTCAACCGATAACGGTTAATCAACGAAATCAACCTAAAATCAACGTTGAAAACACGTATTAGTGCTACAGGGGCAGCAATGAATTGGCTTTGTATTTTCCTGGTCAGGAATAATGCTTTGACTTATCTGATAATCCGCGATCAAAAAAAAACATCAGATTTTGACAAATATCGTTTAATTCAGTGCTTTGAAGAGAATTCCAGGCAAACAAGGCGGGAATTTTCGCAACTGATTGAATTTGACCACTTAACCATTGGACACTATTTGCATTCGATCGGATGGGTAAGGTACAGAAATAAACCACTTTCGGCCAAATTGGCCAAAGAAGTTATTCAACAACTCGGTTGGGAAACTTCCGCAACCTTTCAAATGCCCTAACCTTGTTTCCTAGGAATTTCACCTCTACTGCTCTCTCTCTCTAACCATAGTCTTTCATGATGAAGCTGCTCTTGAAACTTGACTAACTGATTGCTTCAAGTCAAAATACACGAGTACTAAAATCGAGAAATCGAACTCCTCCAACGTTGGCATATAATCATTGATAATGTACGAGAGTACATTTACTGAATGAGTCAATGTGATTATGACTGTGTATCGTTAGACTACAATAGCCATGTGCCATCTCAACATTTGTGTAATTGTGTTAATTAATTACTATTCTCCTGTTAACGTAGATAAAAAATCATGGCGTTATAAAACGATACGAATTTATGCACCAATCTAATACAAATCAGAAGGTCGGATATCTGCTTATTTTTGCTTAAAAGTTGAGGCAAGTTATATTAAATGACTAAAGATGTGCTTACATAATATTTGAACGTCCCCAGAGAGAAGAAATAGTATTCACATAATCAATGAAATTAGAAGTACTTACTGGTAATTTCATGATCTTTACAGACAGCTTTCATTCAGATCGTACCCAGCCCTCGTTATTCAGACAGTACTGTCGCAGGCCTCGAAGCGGCAATGGGTAGCCACGTGAATTCGAACCCCACGGTCGACGGGCAGATTTTCCACGGTTTCACCAGCTACAATAACTACTTGGTAAGTTAACTGTTGACTTACCAATTAACTCTTGTAATTGCCAAACATTACGAGATAATAAACAATCTGAAAATTGTTAAAATTTCAAAGAAAGCAAATTTAGGCATTGTTTCTGTTAAAAATTTTGAAGTTGCCTCCCAGTAACAGTATTCCAAGGGTTTTCGAAAATTTCACCGTTTGATTCCGCAAAACCCATTTAGTATTTCACTTTAGTTTGGAACCTTTATTCTCATTGAGTTTCAACACGAGGAAAGTCACGAAAACCCTCTACACCATATTAATTTTGACCAGTAACTAGGTCTTCTAGCTGCCAAACGGCATGAGCTATCGAAAAGTATTTCCTCTAAAAGTTGTTCAAAATTTAGCGCTTGTTTCAACGGGAGCAACATCGACTCCCCCCACTTTACATTCAAAATTTTGAAGTTATTCCCTCCGTAAAGATACCGCTATTCCCGAGAGGCTACAGTTTTCAGAAACATCACCGTGTGATTCCGCAGATTCACTTTGATTAAACATATTTTTGTTTTAAAGATTTCTGTTCACTATTAGCTGAGTTATGACCCTGTTACTGACTTCTGGAGCTATCCTGTAGATTCATCGGTAGTTCATATGTGTGGAAAGTTTCAAGTTGATCTGCTATGTGGAAGTGGGTCAAAATTAGCTTACATAATTTCTCCCTAACTAGCAAGTGAAGTTAAATGAAAGCTTATAAAAAAGAAGGAAACACTAGTAGTTTTCTTCTGTTCATACGCTTACTACAGCTTTATTTCTAGATGACTCATGCTACCACAGATTCTTGTCTCAAGATCAACGCCTGGCATGTCTATCAGGCTTTGTGTCGTAACACACCTGCTGTCGCCTAAAAGGACACAACTTTCTGCGTGTAAAGGATCGTATGATTTATTTTGTTAAACGAACATCAAACAAGACTTGTTTTTAAATTACTAAAACAAGAGAAAATCTTTAGACAATATTTACTAGTCGCCTTAAAAAAAATTTTAATGCTTACAATTTTGATAGACCATACTTTGAACCTCTCTTTAGAGATCTTTAATACTCAATATTGAGTTTTTGGTTCCTTCATAGCAGAGCTATAAGAAAGGAAACATTCTAATACCGGTTTTGGCGTCTGTCCGTATCCAGAAATTAAATCTCAAGAACTACAAAGTATAGAGATATGTGTCGTTGGAAATGACTTGAATAGACTTGCTCAGAGCTCCTGAAACCATCCTGATTCGTGCACTAATTCAATGTTGCCAGAACATTTTTAAAAACTAATTGTTAAAATTGTTTCCATTCAGTTAAACCTAGCTGCGCCGAACTTGGCATAAACATTATTCGACACAATACAAAAACACTGAGGTCGCCTGATTGTCTAAGCAACTCACTTATCACTTTCCTGCTGCCTAGTTTCTTTAAAATTATATTTGAATATGTTATTGTAAAAAGGACCCGAGTCACCTTTTTTTGTGGGTTTTAGTTATTGCTTGTTCCTGGCTCCTTGGGTTAGACATATGTTTTGCATCACAAATGGTCCTGATCCAACTACCAGAACAATAGTATGTTAGTCCAAAAACCTATTGTTACTCTGTTAGAGAAGATCGTTTTTGTCGTTTTTCTCCAAACTCCACAAATGCGATTCGGGTCCCTTTTCACCGGTACAATAACATATTCATTTATTTTCAAATTATTTCCATTGTTTTAGAACACCTTTGAACTTTATTATCCAAACCATGAAATTGTAAGTTTCGTAAAACCCATGAAATTGTAATAAGAGATGAGTGTTAGTAAAGAGAGAACAACCTGTCACTAAGTATTTCAGTGGAAAATTGTATTCTACGTTAAACAAAAGCTTTTCCTTACTCATACTTGCCTCTTTTAGAAATTCTGAAGAATGCTATTGCAATAGAAAACTTTGTATTAAACTCAAGTAAATATTGTTAAAGTTCGAATTCGTGTCACTCCAACATTTGTCACACCGAACAAAATGTTCAAACATTTATTTTTCTTAATTCTAAGGTTAATTACCTTTCTTATCTCTTATCAAAATGCCAAATTAAAAGATCTAAATACCTTTTCATAAAAAAATCATTTTAACATTTCCTTTGACAAAAATAAATAAATGTAACAAATAAAGAATGCTTAACGTGAATTGAATTTATATTTCTCTCTTTTTAAAGAGGATACTTAACTGCAAAACAGAAATTTGATTATTCAAATGACACTTATTTTTTTTCGTTGGATGCTAGTATTTATTTTAGGATAAAGAAGTCCGTATTAAAAATATTAAAATATATTTTAAAAATAAATATAAATGTATAGAAACATGATTTCTGGCAAAGAAATTAAGTTCAGATGATTCGGAAGGCCACCATCACAATCACTGCAGATCGTCATCATCAACTACGTCTTCGAAATCACTGAAAAAGTCTGTATGAACTGCTTTCTCATTTGCAGCCAAACACACAAACAGGGCCGTCAGAACCTCCTACATCTTCCATCTCCATGTATGGTCCAGGTCCTTCAGGAAACATTTCATCTGCTACAACGGTAGGCTTCATGCTAACGGTTGCCTACTTGGATAGTGACACTTCTTGACTTATTAAAGTCATAAAACTTTCAATACTGGTTCAATTTTTCGGTGAAAAACTTGCAAATTTACTTGAATGGAAGGCATAAGAATTTAAATGAAATTACCCATACCCATTCATTAATTATTGTAGGGTATTATAAACTTTGATTTTTAACCAAGAATAGACCTTGGTCTAATTTGAAGCAAATTTATTGATTGAACTTAGTCATTATTGTGAAAAGGTTACAAATCATTTGACTTTCTGAAAAATACCAAAATAATAAGTCTCAAAAACTAAGTGAGACTAAGAATTCTGTACTTCTCACCAAAACAAATGTTGAAGAAGACAACTACTTTCCGAAATACTAGACTAGGGAGCATACTCTACTTTCACGTAAAAAATTGTGTCCTTGCAATACTAGTACAACTAAAAATCTACACAAAAATTCTAATATGCACCAAATTCGCTTTTGTATGTTTCAACACTTTTCAGTATAATGCTTTTAATCAATTTAAGATCACTGTTCGTCTTAAGCACCTTAGTAATGGGAAGCAATTTTCTCATTCTCATGTCACATTACAATAAATGTTGCACACAAGCCACAAGCTTGCACATTTGCAGATCTTCACTGCTCGACAAGTTAGGACTAATAAATATCACCTTTAAAGATGGAAAATACGCGCTCAAAATACTTCAAGCTCCTCAAACCCGATTATCGACTACGATTTTATAACTGATTGTTGTTAAGATTACTTAGTTTTTATTTTACATTAGTAACCTAGTTCATTTTTGCGAAAGTAACTTCAGCTACGCAGAACAGTAATTCTCACATTGTTTACTCCACGTGTTTAATTCCCAACTGATTCAAAGATCGAATCTACATCCTAGAACACGCGTTCAAACGACGTGGAAATTACAATATTAATAGGTTTTAGCGGACTTCCTCTCAGCATTTATAATGCATAATTTTGTTTTTAACAATAAAAGATTTCGTTCTAATGAAGATTACTTGATAAAATTATCTGATTACAGATTACTTTCAACTTCAAGATTACTTGAACCGAGCTGACGTAGCCGAGGTAGTATGTTGGTTAGCAATTTGATTGGAAAGTTCTGGGAGCGGATCCCAACGGTCGCCCATCTGACTGAGCTTTTTCTAGAGATTTTCCTCAGTTATACCAGGCGAAAGCCAAGATGATACTTACGAACTTGGTCCTGGCCGACTACCTTCCAAATTCCTACCCTTTCCCGGCCTGAATCTGAGATGCCGAAAGTTCATAAATAAATCAAAGATTACTTAAATCAAGTAACCCTTTCCATAAATTCCATGTGTCTTACTCAATCTGAGATTGTTCAGCATAGTTGCTTCATCTCTCCTAATATTTTATTATTTCTATTAATGTTTATATCTCTTTAGAATAGTTCAAAACAGGTATTCTTTAATTCCCAACGATTGATTAATGGCGGCCATTTCTGTATTGCATTGCATACAGACTTGTGTTTGCAGACGGAAAATGCAATATCTACGGACTGATTTACCATAGCATGTTCAAAAACATTTTTTTCTTTAAAGTCTGCTTGATAATTTTAGTTCTCTGCATAAGAAGCTCAACATTTCTATTAGGGCACCAGACATGGGCGGATTTATGTAGTCATTACCCCAACGCAAATCATTTCAAAATGACATTAATTTTTAAACGATAGCTTTCAAAGTCTCTCTCTCGTGCCCCCCACCTAGGGTCTCTCTCCTAATTTCACCCATGGCACCAGATAGAAATATAATATCATAGACCTCATAATACATAAACAGTACGCTTCTCCATTTCTGTCTGCGCTAGAACTATTGGGGTTTTGTATGTGATTTTGAATTCATCCACTAGGCAGCTCTGGTATAGACCTCATAATACAATATGACGTCTACGCCAGAGCTACCTAACGGATGAATTCAAAATCACGTGCTCTGAACAAAATTCATTTAGTTTTATCGTAGACAGAAGTGGGCAAGCGTGCTAGGTCTATATATTATGAACTCTATGATATTATTTTCACACGTTATGTACTTGTATAAGAGAGAAACTACGGTATAAATTTAAACTTTCTAACACTCTAACAAATATAACACACCCACTAGATTCCAGTTGTGACAGTTGTGGGTCTGTGCACTACTTTACATTTACGTTTAATCACATTTTATTTTGAAAACCCAAGGAAATCCCCAAAAGGCTTATAAAACCCACATGCGCTCAGATAAACTGTTTTTTTAATCAACGTTATTCCAAAACTCATTCCGTTGCGTGAAATGTAGAATCTAATCCAAAACCAAGGGGTAACTTGAGTGCAAGGAGAAACATACCTTCAAACAATTTCATCCCTTGAATTTTGATTTGAATTTATTTTATGGCCATTATGCCGTATGGATAATGATGGGATGAATTGGTGGAATGAGGAAAATGAAAGGAAACGAGAGCACCGCGCGAAACCAACGCACACGGTGTTTGTCCACCACAAAGCCCACATGGCATAAGCAGGGATTGGTACGACGAAACCTAGCACCACAGGTGAGCGCTCTACCAACAGAGCCACCCTTTATCGATTGAATTTTCAGCAGATTGGACTGTCTACGCAGCAGAAAATCAATGTAAATAATCTCATTGAAGCACATTGCGAACTAAACACATTATGGAGTATTATTGCGATGTAAACATGTAATTTTTGCGCCCAGGATTGGCATCAGAATTTCCACATTACGCTCATATTAGGTATTTCTTACGCATGACTATGAGATGGCAAAATGTAGTATCTTGAGAAGTTTCCAGTGATCTATAACAGAAGTAACTAAACTGCAGTTTTACGAAAAGAAGGTTATTCTTTTACTGAAAATCACAGAACTTCTCGTCAAATAAACATGGGTAACCAAAAGACATGCCATTGCACCCTTTTCAATCGCAACTTTTCCGTAACTACTACTACGTTATGGTGAACACTGTTCTGCATGAGATACATATTTAAGTGTTTCAGGTGTCGGACTTCGAATCAGGCGGCCCGGGTTTGAATCCCGCTCCTAGTTTGGGCATTCTCTAAAACTGATTACAATGTGTAACCTTTCCGGCAAAATGTGTAAAATAGACGGGGGATATATTTGAATAATATACATTTGAATGTAATTTTTGTGTAATTTTGAGATCATTTATTTCATTTTTTGTGCGCAAATGTTTATCTCACTTTTTGTGTTCTGCTCCATACCTCATTATCTTTCAGAGTATTTTCTTGTCACACAAAAGTGTTATAACATTAACTAATTACGTTTTTAAATGTGGTAATTGAATATAAAAGTTCTTAAATATACATTTCTACTAGTTTCTCTATGACACAAGAAACATTTCTTTTAATTAAACCTGTTTTATCTTAAATTTCTCTACGTGATGCTAACGCCTGCAATATATGATTCCGCAATACACATTCTCGTTCTTTTCCCTGCAAAATAC